>JAHDVE020002835.1:0-84169 GCA_022606495.2 Halesus radiatus
GAATATCGATCATAAAACCCTTTTGAACCATTTTCAGAAGACTGGATTAAAAAAAATCTCGATGTTTGGGTGCCACACCAGCTGACGCAAAAAAAACCTCTTGGATGGAATTTCTGCGAATCGCTGCTGAATCACAACAAAATCAACAACAATACAATAATAAAAACTTAAAATACTTGCAGAACTTAATAATAACATTATTATTTTCATTAAATTTTTTAAAAATTAAATCAAGTTCTACGAATTAAACACAAAAACAATTAATAATATTTTCAATTATTATGTTTTTTCCTCAATAAATTTGTAGTCAATTTGAGAGGTCATTATCAATAAATTAATAAGAATAATTTTGTTTACACAATTCCCGTGAAGCATAGACCTGGCAGAGGAAGGATGAAAGTAGACTGAATCTATAAAAGTGAAATCTCTGAGGTGATTGTGTGGTTAAACCATGTATGATCACGTGAAAATTTTTGAGATTCGCAAAGAACGCAAGGCTGATGTAAACGTATTGAGTAAGATTAGTAAAGGGACGCTTAGATGGTTTGGGCATGTAGAGCGAATGAACGAAGAAAGGAGATATGACGCGAATGTGAATGGAAGAAGCAGTCGGGGACGCCCTAAGAAGACATGGCACCCATCAATTCAATCAAATACCATATTCGGGCCATGTCAGAAGTCAAAGAAACAGAAGAGAATGTGTGAGACATGTTGATATTTATTCCGCGTCAAATTAACCTAAAAATATTGACAAGTATAGACAAATGATAAACATAGAAAATAATAATGTAAGAATAAATAAATTACAAAAAATATTGATACTTATATGTTAAAAGAAAATAGTGTAAAAAAAAATTGTTTTTTATAATTTATTAAATTGTTATGTTTTTGTTTCCGATAAAAGTGTGACCTGTCGCCTTGTCCCCGGCTCCTTTCATATCAGTTTCATTTATAGCAAATGATTGCATTACATTAATACCCATTAACGTGGTACAGGACAAATACTCGTAATTCCCAAATAACATTTTGCATGTCTTTACTAAAGGTGAGTTTTTCAGTAATACGCATTTATATATTCACTCACATATTTTTTTTTTTTTAAATCGGTTACGGCAAAAGCGTTTCATTACAACGGTCAACGAAGGAGTTTCGAACGGAAAGCGTTTTTTTTGCAACGGTTCACGACGGTTACGGTAGGTAGTATGTTGGGTGGTCCTATTTTAAACGTTTTGCGTGGATTCCTAAATATTTCAAGCGGGTTTATTGCTGGTGTAGTTACACGTTTTTTTTAAATGGTAATCCCAAAATCCACTGTTACAACCGTTTCAGAGCTTAAACGGTTTCGAAAAAACGGTTTAACTTTATTTTACTCACCTCTAGTTTTTAACGTTTAGGAGCTGCAGGATTCCCACTTAACGACATAGGTTGAATTCTAAGTAAATGAACTAGCCATGATATATTTAAAAATAAATTATAATTTTTAGATTATTTTTTTTAAGTTGCTATATACTCGTATACATACCTATCAAAAATTCATTTGAAAAGACTACGCAGTTTATCGTGCTCGGTTAATATATAACTTAAAGTTTAGCCCTGACATTGGGCTTTAAATGGCTTTCCATAAAAAAAGGAAACAGATAAAGAAGATTCTGTTTGAAGGACTGTCATTATAATTATGCAAACATTATTGTATTAGCAGGGGAATCCTCGCAATATCGGTTAATGGTACCAGTTAAAAAAAAATTAAAATCTCAAAATGCATTAAACTCCAAAGTGTACGATATAACTTAAATTACGATGACAAAATTCGAAGATTATGATAAACGTCGCTACGCACCCAGTATCCAAGCACTACTGAGAGTAAGGGGGACTGCGGGCGGATGTTCATGTAAACAATTTCTCTTTAAATATTCAAAATTCCCTAAAAATTTTCTCGTTGGATCTAATGGTTGCCTGAATAGAGCAGATAAACGGTAATCATTTAATTCTCGGACACGAAAAATTGTTACTTTTCCTCAAAGGTGTTTTCAGTTTTCAGGAATTTGATAATAAATATTTTTCTTCAATATGTGAATAAATAAACAAAGTGAATATTTTTCATCAATCAACAACGAAGTCGATTTTCAAGAAGGTCGCCAGAGGAAACAGAATACCTCAAAATTCCCACCCTCTTCATTCTTGGTAGCTCTTTCATTTGCTCTTATACGATCGTCTTTAGAATTGCTTGGCCCGCCTTAATCATTCGGTTCCCCTAATGTTTTATGTGAGAAACTGATCTATTTTTCTAAATACCCTTGTTGAGAATTGTGTCTTTTACTCTAAATATTCTGATATCATGATGTTCCACATTCCCCGACTACCATATCCTGGCCTATTTGAAACTATTTCTCCTTAGAGCGAAGAACTCCCTAAATGGCCTTAGAAAGCGAACAATTTTTTTTCTTTTGATTTTCCCACAGTTTTTAACATAAAGTAGAACATAAATGATGTAATTTTTTTTACTTGCATAGTTGAGATTAAAATAATAAGAAATGGGAACCCACATAGGCCTTGTTTGTGTATAGGTAATGTGAGGAATTTATGTCAATAAGATTACAAGAATATTAGCTGTTTAACGTACTGTGACAACAGGAAAGTACAATGTTTAATTAAAATTTTAGAATTATGCTATAAGTGAGCAAAATATTTGTTTGTAATTAGTAAATGTTGAAGTTATGGTTAAAGTAAGCAGAAAGAAATGACAAAGATTTTATATAAGTAATGATTCAAAATCTAGATCATTCAGCCATAATTTTACTTCTTTTACGTAGAAAGATAATTTATTTGTTGTTTAAATTTCTTTATGTAAAAGGTTGAAAGTACGAGGACCAATAAAACAGCTGTGTGTTTGAATTAATTTAGTGTACCATTGAATAGAATAAAACACGCTATTAGTCCTTTTACTAACACTATTTTCGTTCTTTCCGATTTTTTATTTTTATTTTTAAAGACGCATTTCAAGGTTTGTAAAACAAACAATTTACGGATTGAATAACTTAGATTCTTTGTATAATATATCAGTTGAACATGTTTTATTTTTATTATATATAACTTTTATAATATGTTTTTGAGTAATTTTTAGAGGTGTAATAAATGCATGAATCCCATCCATGGATAATTGTACTAGTGAAAAGTAAATCATTTTCAACTTGTCGATATTAAGAACATCCTTAAATCACACACTTCTTACGCTGGAGTATTCATATATACCCTATTCGGTGAAGAATGTAATAGGAAATAAAGAATAACACATAAAATACAATGTGGGCGTGTTTCGTGTTCCAAAAGCCTGACCAATCAGGCCGTAAATTTGTAGTACCAAAAATTATTTCTTTTCATTCAGATGGAATGGCAATATATAATGCAGGCAGTGTAAGGGTGACAGAGCGCTATATTTTCATCGGCTCTCTCAGTCAAAGGCACACCGGCTTCCTTGTAAATGACGTGTAAGGCACTTCTAGTGTGTATTATTTATTACATGAATACGGTTAATGGTTTGAAATCGTGAAGCGTGATTTGCTTTATTATTTCAGTTGTAAATTTTTATGTTGTTTACCGATTATGACGGCCTCCGTGGTCGAGGAATAAGGCTCTCGACTACAATTCCGAAGGTCGCGGGTTTGAATCCCGGCGCGCGCAAGTAAATTTTATTTAATGAATTTGTGTTGTTTCACAATTAATTAATTTAAAAATAACATATAGTATATTTGCGCACGTTCCAGAGTAAAAGATACTCTAAGTATCGCCCTGGTATACAAAAACAATTTATAAAGGTGTTTCAAAATAAAACTAGTAAAGGTAATCCTCTAAAATATAATAGAAAAAAATGGGAAAAAATATCTGGTATCTGATAGAGTACGAATGGGTAATAGATTAATTGATTTGTACATGATATCATGTCTCGCATTTGCTTTAAAACTGTTTTGCTTACTAGCAACATTACCGTGGCTTTTTCAATCAGCCGTACATGTCTTATGTTGGTCTTACATGAGTGTCCCCGAGAAGTTATACCACACCTTACGCTCGTTTCTACTAGAGACAAATAAATTAGTTTCATAGGTTTTGTTAGGCATATAAAATATTACTTTATAGAGTTTTCCTACATTGGCTCAAAGGCGCTTACAGAGATTGGAAATTTGTAGGTCCCATTTCATGTTGCAATCCACCGTAACACCTAGATACAAATACTGGGTGACTAATTCAATACTTGTGCACGCGCAGAGCTGTTCAGTATTATTATTGAATGAAATTAATATGTTAATCAGTGTGCGCACTTTTTTACTTACGTTTTCAATGTGGTGTTTCCATTTGAGGTTATTATCAACTATAACGCCTAAATTATTTAATGAGTATGACACATTCGAAGACTTCGCCCTTACAGTGGGAGTTATTATTTCTAAAGCTACAGTTGCTTTTATGTATTTATATGAAGTGATTAAATGTTTGAGAATGTCCCGCAATAGTAGCACTGAATGTTGGCTATTTGGTTTTCGATACATTTGATGTAATTGGAACAATTGGTCATTTTAAACTGACACTTAAATTGACAACACGATTGTGATTGACTGTTCACAAAAAATGTAGTTCAAAGAAAAAACTTGCAAGTAAAATGAAATTTGGGTCATCCGAAACGCCTGTCAAATTAGGGCTGAAACTGAAAATGCGAGGGTCTCATTGAAAATATTACATCACTATTTTGTGAACACGGAAAATGTATTGATGGATTGAAATTATTTTCATGGAATCTGAACACTTTGTACATCAAAAATTAATAGAAAAATTGTGGCTTTATTTTAACATCACTTTTTTGCAAATATTTTAAGGGCAGCAATTTCGTTATATTGGTGTCAGTAGTGATTTATGTTTTTAATGTGAATACTGCACAAGAATTCCAACTACTCACAGGTGTCTGCAAGCAATGGAACTTTGGGTGACTGGATAATTCTACACACGTATTAATCGGCACAATTTTAAAAAGTGATATAAAGTCATTAAAAGTACAAAAAAAAACTACCCCGAAATCTTAATCTAACCTGGCCTAAATATTATTATTTATGATTAAATTTTGAATTGTCATGGAACCGGAACTTTGTGTGGCTGAAGAAAGTTCGGAAGGGAAGGAGTTAGAGAAAGAAAGCCGAACAGTACCTAGCTATTCAGATCTGGTCACTAAACACGGTTTTAGCCATTTAAAGCAACCTTTCGATTCTGAATGGTGGTCTTTCACCAAAGTGACACTTATGTATCTTCCACACTGTTGGTTAGGTGGTGACGGTGGCTATATAGCTAGAATAATATAGTTATTTATTGGTTGGCCTAGCATTGTGTCTAACCTTCGCGGTCTCATCTTGTTTTTAGTACATATAGTTTATTCACCATTCTATCAAAGTTCGTACCTCAGACCAGAGGTTTGACCAGGGCTCTGGTCTTCGGGGCCCGGGGTCCGTGAGTAACAAGAAACTGAACGCACACGGGACTAAACAAAAGCCCTTAATAAATAACTGAAAACCTTCGGAAAACGAAGCTCCCAGGGCTAATGAGTAATCCGAAGGGGATGAATTTATTAGCAGGGTGTTAATATGTTAACTATCCGGGTTATTTAAAATACCCTACTCGTGTTTACCCTTTTAATTATCCACGCCTCATTTAGACTGATGAAGTAATGTACATATCGTGTCTCTTATATTATAGTTGAAACGTTAAATTGTTTGAGTTTACGTTAAATTCGTTTGAAAGAAGTCTAGGCAAGTATTTGAACTGATGTTAGGGTTATTTTTAATTAATGAATTAAAAATTATTTTGTATTCACCGCTTTATTAATATACGCATGTTTCGAAAGCGATGATTTTTCATCGGGAATCTATAGAATAATATAAAGCGGTAGCGGTTAAAAAAATCGTTTCTCCGTATACACTTTCCTGCTGATAAAATTCTACGAAATTAAATCCAATCTACACATCTGTGTGCACTTGGACAAAAAATATCTTTCAATCTCAATATTTATTCATAGATATTCGTTTTATATTGTTTCAACGAAGTGCAGGAAGAAACCTTTTTCCGGAGTTATGTCTGAATTTTGAATTGAGTCAGTGATGTATCCTCCTGAAACGAAATTTCACATTTTTTACAAATGTTTCATATTAATTAGAGCACGCCTAGGAAAGAAATTTTTGAAAAATGCCGGTCAGTACCGAAAACATTAGCAGTAAAAATGTTGAAATTTTATATAAAGTGACTAGCGCGGCAGTATGCGTTAATGCCATTCTCCCCTCACGCATTCTAGCGTAAACACGCAAGCCGTTATGAATTGTCTTGTGATGTCACTGGTATTTTTAACATACATTTTTTCCAAGTTCACTTTAGAAGTTCGTAACTTCGTCATTTTTGGAGATATCTAAAAACTAATTTTACTATCGTTATTAACACATTTTCATCAAAAAATGAGAAGTTAGCTTCATTACTTACTTTGTCAATTTGTTTAAACTAACCAATCGAATGTGGAATAGTTAAACGTAGACCTTATTTTTATTTTCAATAATGCTTTTTTCTAAAGAAAGACAAACATTACCGGGTTACGAATAACCTGACAATATTTGAAAACATCCTACTACTGTCACACTAAGCGGAATATGTTGCTTGTGTTGTGATGGAGGACTTAGCCAGTTGATGAATTGAACTCGCGATGCCTAGATCCGATACCAACTTAGCCGCTGACCCGTCGAACACATCGTGGGCAAAGAACGAAAGATCTAATTCCTTCTTTTTTGGCAGATTGAGATTGAGAAATTTCGCATAGATGCACACTCAAAGTGTTGACAATAGTTTTGTTCTATTCCTAATATTTAATATTCTTTCTCTTATTTAAATTGAAGGTTATTTTTCTTTCTTATGTACAATTTTATTCTGGCCAAATAATAAACACACTTCTTTGTACTGAATCTTGTATCTGTGAATAATGTGAGCAGTTTTTTTTTATTGGATTAACAATCTTATTATTATAACTTTACTTATCCATATCTTAGAAATACATATTAAGTATTGTTTGCATATGAGCCTATTGGACGCTTTAATTTCATATGACATTGCGTTGTAAATAACATATTTTATCAAAATGATCAAATCCAGATATTTCGGATTTGATTTTTAAAAAAAACAGACTTTTCCCCGCGGATCTTAAATCTTAGATCCGGATAATCCGAATTTCAAGCTCTTATTATAATAGTATCCAAGACCAGAATTCACATAATGCATAAAAATCACACGAAAGATAATACCTTTTTACGTGACTTGTACGGTTAACATGCGAAAACGGAACCACCATTCCACTTCCTGACATATTGGGATTGCGAGACGTCGGATATTGATGCTTTGTTTCCGTTTCCAGGCCATTAAATTCCTATTTATCAACGTCATAAATCTTCCGGGTCAGGCGGCCATTCTACGAGAAACGTGGCGTGGTTGGACCTGTATGTATTATTGTTGCAAGCAGGACGTACAGATGTCGGTAGTGGCGATATTAGGTATTGACAGATGATGGAGAATTCAGCATAGGATAGGGTGATAAAAGCGGATTAATTGCGGAATTTGATTGGTAAATTTTATGATGTAATTTTTATGTCTCATGATATTGATAACGCAGATAGATGAGATATATAATCTATAGCAACTTCTTCCTATCATTATGCATTGCTTTTGAGAATTGTAATGGCGCCTGATGCTGATACTTTTTGAAGATAAGACATTGTCCTTACCCTTAGGCTTAAAGACATTTTGCTGAAGTGCGATTCCGATTACATGTCAATGACAATACATTTTAAAAACAGTTTTTCGTTTAATTATTACAGTATTAAATATCGTATTGCAAAATGTTTGTGTACAGTGCCAGGGAGCATTTCTCACTCTTCCTATGTCAACTGTGGTTAGAGGTGGATAAATGTGGAGATAATCTTCTCTACCCAGTGAGCGGGCTGCCTATTGCTACTTTAGGGCTTTTATTAATTTTTGTTTCAAAGAATTGTAAACTGTGTTTTATGTTCTAGCGGTACTTGCTGATGGCAATCTTATATTTAAGTCCACTCACTTAGGTAATGGAGAGTAATAGATGGAATTTTGGCGGAGACTTGTGTGGAGATTATTACAGTATTATTACAAATTATATGTGCACCAAACATACTTAACACATGTAGTTTATCAATACTTCCTTTACACTTGTAGTTATATGAATTTTTGTTTAATTTTAAACACATTTATCTGATATTTCGGGCTTTTTGGTATAGGTATTTTACAAACATCGCAGTTTCGTTAATTCGGTCCATTTAACAGAATTATTATGAGACAAATAACTCACTTATAATGTTTAAAGCCAATACTTATGATAATATTCAGATTTTCTTTTGTAAAAACTACGCAAATATCGATATTTTTAAAGAATGTCATTCGCTGAAGAATGACAATTTCATTATCATATTCCGCTAGTTGTTGATATTGCCAAATGAATAAATGAATAAAAAGCGAGTACCTTACTATTTTAACGTTAGTGTTATCTGTATTAGATGTGTTGACGGTATGTCGTGTATTGTGTGGACTTACCAATACTTACCAAGCGCTTTCGTTAAAGATTGTCGCGGAGATATTAATGAAAGAAGGTTCACCATTTGATTGATTTATTTCTCAACGCGTACAAAGTTCAGAAGGTATATTTAACAAACTAGAAGTGATGTATTATGCAAATCTACAAGTTACTAGTAAGTTCTACAACACGACCGGATCAGCAGGGAGCAGAAAAGTGAATGATTCTCCTGTTCTGTGGATAACAGAAAGTCGGTCGGTTGCCATTTGAATGAAGTGTTACCATAGGAAAAAAATACATTTTGATTAGAAATGTTTCGCCTTTCATAATGTTTTCATATTATCTTCTTGCGGTTCATTTTTCTTAGGATAGGCACTAGCCCTTATGGACTGTACCACTACTAATTATGGTATCGCCTACTAAATTAATAAATAATCAAAATAAATAAATAATTTTTAACCCGTTGTAATAATATCGGTGGCTTAGTGTTATAATATTATCTTATCATAAACCATTATTACGAAATAATTTATGAAAAAAAAAATTGAAAATCATAGGGAATTTGATTTTAACGCATTGAATTATGTAAATATCTTTGGAGTTGTGTAAGTTAAAAACAACATATACTCGTACATACGAATACATACGAATACATACGAATACATACGAATAAATACGAATACATACGAATACATACGAATACATACGAATACATACAAATGCATACGAATGCATACGAATACATACGAATACATACGAATACATACGAATACATACGAATACATACAAATGCATACGAATGCATACGAATACATACAAATGCATACGAATGCATACGAATACATACGAATACATACGAATACATACAAATGCATACGAATACCTACGGGTACATATGAATACATACGAATACATATACAATGTTTTAGCTCTAACCAGTCGATACGTAGATATAACTCAATTTCCATCGTTTTACATTCGAAAATACCACAAATGGTATTTAAAATCTACGCACCAAATAAATTCTAAAACAATAACAAGATAATACTAAATACTTCAGCAAAATATAATGTTTTGGTAAACATCTTGAATTTTATTACGAGATTGAAGCAATTTGTTCCACAAACCAGTTTTGACTGAAAACTTAATCGTTTGATTACCGTTAAAAAAAATACGAATTGTTGCCTGGAGAATATATATACGATGATTAAGGCCCGCTGTCTACGGAGGCGTAGCTTCAAGACGTTTCAAAATGTATTGTGCTGCTTGTGCATCCAGGCGTACAAAAGCATATCCACATAGTGTATTAGAGGCGTACATTTTCTTCCATTTTTGATAATGTTGTCCAACAATGATGACGTTATTTTGGCCAACTAATGCATCCGATGTCGCCAAAAACAACGACCATATTGGATAGGTACATATATACTCGTACTTCGAAAAAAATATTTATTGTAGATTTTTCGTGGCTGCAAGAGAATTCCAATAAAATTATTCTTTTTATAGGAGTAAAAATAATCAAAATTTACTGCATATCACAGTACCACCGTTACAAAAACAAAACACAAATACGCGTGAATGTATTAACCCCGATACGGATACTTTTCGACAATCTGAACAAATCTTGCATCAGTTGCTGCCATTATTTCGTACACTACACGCTGCGATACGCTCAGGCGTATAAAGTTCGATTAACATCTTCCAGCACCGCGCAGTGCAGACATGTCAAGTGACAGGCACGGCAAAATTAGTTGCTTATATTATCTATGAGCACATTCACGCACGGTGTAATGTGAATACTCCCTCCTGTGCTGGTACTGTCACTATACGTGTCTGCACTACACTCTCAGTAGATGTGAAAAGACCTTTCACGCAGGGCGACGGGCGTCATGAAGGTTGCCTGCAGATATGCTAGAGCGACGCTGCCGCTCCATTGACAGAGTTTTTTTTTTTATGGAGAAAATACAGATACAGACAATAGTAATATTGAAATAATATATAAATATTTGGAGAACTCGCCTGTATCCTAACCTATTTCTCACTGATTAATAAATCAGTTCCGTTAGTTGTTATAAAAGCAGCAAACAGACATACATCAAGTTACGCCTCCGTGGACAGTGAGCCTAAGTAAACTCAGAGGATACTTTTGTTTTTTTGTAAAATATTTGGATTGAGTAAAACAGTTATGTCTAATGACGTTGAACATTAAAGTGACCAATATTATGCATGAACAAAATATGAGATGTAATATTTTTATTACTCATCGTTACTCTCCTCTGCCATTCTTGTGGAATTCGTTGTTTTTTTTAATGATTTTCGGGAATAAAATTTTTTTACGCTTATAAATTTTGTCCGGTCCTTCCGGTTTATAAAAAATGACTATTCCGATTTGGGGACTAAAATTTCCGAAAAATTGACACGGTTTTAAAAAAACAAAACTCGTACGAATTTCAGCTTGAACTTTTGATTTTTTTTAAAGTGACTCCTCTGGCCTGTTAGTGAGATGGATTCCACTTATTAATTATTCACCAATATTCTATTTATATCCGAAAGTTGAAAAAAGATTATTTAAAGTTCCGTAATTATTTTTGAACCTGATTGTTGTTCGGCATTTTTGTTGGTTCTGGTGAAGCTACAATCTATTTATGGAAAATATCGATACATTTAAACAAAATAAAAGTTTTGTTTCTCACATTTCTGTGTAAACTGTCAATTACCTTTAACGAAATTTTTATTTCATTTTTAATTATAGAAACAAAACAGTACATTGGCTATTGTAAGAAATCTATAGACACTGAACATTATATGGTGGGTACTTCTGATATGTTTCCTTGCAATGACTTATTTGAGATTTGTGGTACATTGAGTAATTACCGTGTGATATGTATATTGTATAAGTGTTTATGTATGTGTGAGTGGGTGTGAGTAGTGGTTATCTATAGAAGTGAAGCGATGTGTATGCGCATCGAGAAGTTTATATCATTGACATGATGCTCCTTTTAAATGTAGGCAGCGAATCCGAAAAAATGTCAATGTTGGAATTTAGAAGGTATGAAGAGTCAGGTTAATTTGCGAATTTTCTGCTCCATTAGTTTTGTAACTAAACGTGTGGAATAGTGCTGTATGGCAGGTATCTCTCAAAGGTAAGTTAAAATTAATTAGGGACAAGTCAGTAGATGTTATCGTTTAAGATTCTATGTAGAAATATCAATTCAGCTAGCGTTCGCCATTGTTCCAGAGATTTATTTATTTTTTTCTTAAATTTTAAAAACAAAAACATCAGCCACTCATCTCACTAGGACAGTCCTGTGTTGCGATGAGCGGCTTTACAATTTTATTGAAACGATGTATTATAATTTTTTTTAAATAACACCAAAGTTATTCACACTATAAACAACTATAAAATCTACAGTAAATCATACTGTACGTACATTTATAGATTAGAACAATAATATTGCTCCAGTTTTGTCAAAGCTATTTAAAATGTCCCTTAAATGTGGCTCTGTGCCCTCTGGTTGGAAAAAAGCGGTCATTCATCCTATACCTAAGAAAGGTGACCGCTCCAACCCGGTCAGCTACAGCCCCATAGCGATCACATCAATTCTGTCCAAGGTGATGGAACGTGTGATCAACAACAAACTGCTCACATACCTCGAGAAGAACAAAATTATTAACGACCGTCGGTACGGATTCCGGCGGAACCGCTCGTGCGATGATTTTCTCGCGTATGTGACGCATGTTTGGGGGCGGTGCCTGGAATGGTGAGATTCAAACTGTCGCACTGGACATTTCGAAGGCCTTTGACCGGGCTTGGCACCGAGGACTTGTCAACAAACTGACTTCCCGTTTCCTTGTGTACGTGAAATGCCGACTTTTTGAGGGAGAGATCGATTCAGACGATTGTTGATGGTTTCATCTCTTCCTCGCATTCAATAATAAATGTTGGCGTCTCCGACATTGATGACCTCTTGACATGTGCATCATTGTTACGCGGATGACAGTACAGTCCATGATAGTTTTTTGTTTGACAAGCCCCCAAAGGGCACACAAACCCCAATGGCTCGGAGGGCTTTGAAGCAGAGAATGGACGGTTACCTCGAGAGGATCTCCTCTTGGGGTAACCATCCTCCCAATCATGTCTGATTACGTCTAAAAGGGATCGAAATGACAATCTAGTCTCCTTTAATGGGAGCAATCTTCCCAACAAGCCCTCCATTGATATGCTTGGTGTAACCTCAAGTGACCAGCTCGGGTATGGGGGCTCCATCAAAGCCAGAGTAAAGTTAGCCTCTCAGAAGCTGGGCGTATTGTACAGAGCCCGCAGAACCCCTCACAACATTCCCCGATTGGGGATGCCATTGTCTCACTGGCTCCAGACGGTTGGGAGCAGTTGGGACTCTTGTGGGGTATTCATGTTAAAAAAAAATAGGTAGGTAAATGTACCTTGAAAGATATTGTTCTATTTGAAGGTCAGATATTTCACAACTTTGTTTTGAATACGTTCTACGCTTTCGATGTACAATTTGTACTGTGTGTTCCAAATCGGCCAAATATATTCTGGTGTACTTCTGACTAATGAGAAATATAAAATTTCGATTTTACTCGGGTTACTGAACACTTTACTTATACGTAGAAACTAAGTATCAACCCTATGTAGTTCTACCCTATGCAGTAGAAAATGCCACTATTTTCATTGAACTTTAGTACTCATTTTCATTCAAAGATATTTTGTTTTCTTGTGGTTTTTTAATGAAAAGAAATAATTTATTTTATTTATCCCGACGAATATTGGTTTCATCTATTTCACATTTTTATATCTTATATGATTTATAAATCTGGTGGATAAGAACATGACTGTAAAAGAGAAGACAAAAATCGTTAGTTTTTCCAATACTTCTTATACTTTTATGTTCTCTGCTATCAGAGGTTGACCATCTTCGGTGTAATTATTTTTATCACAAGTTAATACCGTGACAATAAATAAGATAACAGTGTTCTCAATCAATAACTTGACAGCAACTTGTCTTGACTTAAGGGTTCTGGTGAAATGAAATTTACAGAGTTGTTTCTGACGGACATTTTTTGGGATCACGTAACCTTATTCCATTCATTAGCTTTAAACCTTTGAAATATTAAAATACTTATTTTAAAACCGATCCTATATACACGGGATGTTAAGAGACGTACCGGACTTACTTTAACCAATGATTCCTGACCTTATTTGGGGTAAAAAATGAATATGAAATTTTAGTCTCCTGCTACATTTTTTATCTTTTTTTCATAAAAATTTGGTGGGTATTTGACAGATAGGGTCCGGGTGGAGGGTTGGGCTGTAACTTGAGTAAGTAATCAGTGACGACATGTGAAAAATAAAAAAAATTGTAGTATTTAAAAAAAAATGTCACTTGAGACCAAAATTTCATTCGCATTTTTTTACGTCAAATATGGAATATTTAAAGAAACCACATATTTCCGGCTTACGAATAACCTGATAATAATTGAAAATCTCCTACTACCATCACAGTAAGCGGAAGATATTGCTTGTGTCATGATGGAGGACTTAGCCAGCCGAGGAATCGAACGCACGATGCCTGGGTGGGAACCCAGATGCGGTGCAAACTCGATCACTGACCGGTCGGAATCCATATCGGGACCCGTGTGGAAAATCTTCACTTTACATGATCATTATTTTCATACCTACGATTTCGTACAGATACAGTTGCCAATAAAGAAGAAATGTTTTTCGGAAAAGTACTTAATGTTAAAAAAATGGCAACACCTTTAACATCTGTCACAAAATATCAAAACATCAAAAAATGTATAATTTCGCAATACCGACCAGAAACACGCATTCACAATCAAGCACAGCCGAGTCTATGTATTGTATTTTTAACAATATTTTAAATATACTTCGAAATGAACACGCAATATTTCCGCGTAATATGTAAAATAATCATTAAGTAAAACAATGATAGCTGTCAAATAATGCACGCCAAATTGGACGAAAATGTGTTTTTTTTTAAATGTCGTGTAAAGCGCTCAATACTCCCTTTTCAACACTAGTTGTACTTAATTAAAATTTATGTTCTATAACTCTTAAGGTTTATGGAATAAAAAAAAAAATAAACAAAATTATGACGTATTATCAATTGTTGTAAAAAAATCGGGTAGTAACTTCTAATGTTCTGTTAAATAGTAAAAAAAAACATGAGCCATAGTAACGGAAATGAATAATAATGACGGAGCAGTGGGTACTTCTTAATTATTTATTTTAGTACAGCAATAAAAGAATCGGGTAGTACTAAAACATAAAAACAAGTAACAATGTTTAAAGTTCATAAAATTTCAATCATGTGAAAACCTGTCAAAACCATGAGAACGGGCATGAAATTGCGGTAAAAGCTCTAAATTCCTGCTTGAAAAATAATAATCGCTCCCATATCAAAATGCTGTAATATTTGAAATATTCACCGCACGAACTGTACGTACCACTGAGCAGAAAATCTCTAGGAGTGTAATTTGAACCGATTGAAAAAAAAACATGTCACCAATTTTGCATGAGAACTTTCGACTACCCTGCCCCAGAGCGGCCAATGATATCGATTATCTGCTCAATGAAGAAATCCGATATTTTTAAATGTTTTGCCAACAGCACACTTCTATCGGTCTATCTCTTCGGTGTAACGAACAAACCACTCGACATGTGAACTTTCCCCACCGCGATTTTCAATACATTTCGCAGATTCCATATGGGTGGAAGCAGTATCAAAATCTCGGCTAATTTGTAACTCTTAAATACTTTATACTCCACTTTACTTTAGTTTAAAGATGTAATAATTGAATAAGAATTTTCCTAATTACGTGTGTGTGTGTGTAAGTTGTTGAAGGATACCGAATAGAGTTTTTCCGGTCAAAAAGTGAATCCTGATATCAATAACCTCTCAGAGGAACTATTTATATGTTAACCTTCAAGCGGGCACGCGAGATTTTATAACAAAATATATCACACGTAGCCTAATCGACCCATGGATATTAAAGCAAATTTTATATAAAATAATTTTAAAAAATTGAAAATTCCTTTGTTCATGAAGTATTTCAATTGTATTGAACTATTAAGGTCTATTGAAATCCACCGGCACCGTGCATAGGAGACACGCACGGTGGCAGACATAGCACAGATGAGAGTATCCACATTACAACATGCGTGAATGTCTTCGTATATAATGTAAGCGACAAATTTTGCCGAGCTTGCCACTTTCCATGTCTGCACTGCGCGGTGCTGGTAGGTGTGAATTGAATTTATTTCGTACCTAGTTATCAATATGATGTTATTTCATTTTTTCTAAAGATTCATTATCATCATCTGCAATCGCACTCGTTGCAAATGAAATAGTGTGCTCGCGGCAAATATTCTTTGTGCAGGATGCGCTGTTGGCTTTCGATTGCATTCTTTTTCAGCGGGATAATTTTGCAGGACTCTTTCAATGTTCTAAGCAAAGGGCATGTCGTCAATTAGACGCTTTTTAGCACCAAGTGACCAATAGCATTTTTATTGTTTTGTGATGTATCTAAATCTAAGGTTAATATGACACAAGATACGCACGTAACAGAAGACAAACATATGTGCGTGGTTGTTTCGACGCCGTGCGACCGCTTGTAGGTTAAGAATCAGTTCTCCAGTTATTGTATATTGCTTTAATATTACTGTTTGCATCTCCTTAACCCTTTATGTGCCACATGTATTTTTTTAAATGCTGGAGAAGTGTCGATAATCCATGAATATATATACTTTTTATTTTGATTACTTTTATTTTTGGACACATGTTTTCAAAAATTTGACGTAATTTTAGAACCGTGGGTAACGCGTGATGAATTTTATGACTCAAGCTATATATCGTTGTGGGGCACTCAAGTTCAATAATGTATCGGAACGATATATCGTTCGGTGGCACCTAAAGGGTTAAATAAATTAAAATAAAAAATTACAACCCCTTTTTAACAATTGTCGATCTAAACAAAAATATAATTCTATAAGCAATATTATTATTTTTAGGGCCTCGAAAAAATGTTGTATTGCTATTTTTAGTTCTTGGTTTTGTGCTTTCTCTTCTCTCTTGAGTATCTATCCATTTCGGGTAGCCTTCAAGTACAGGATAGATTTCTTCTACAATGCAAAATTTCCGAAGCGTTCCCCTAAAGTCAAACAACTCACCCTCTTTACATTATTTTATTTTTATTATTTAAACGCCCAGAGGGCTATTACATACAGATACACCATTTTTAAAATCACATAAGAAAACATGCACAAAAGTTAAATTACCCATGAAAAAAATTAAGTTACACTTGAAAAAAGAAAAATAAAAAAACTGCATCGCGTTTGGGTCTCACCCAGGCGTCGTGAGTTCAATTCCTCGGCTGGCTAAGTCCTCCATTACGACACAAGCAACATCTTCGGCTTACCGTGATGGTAGTAGGAGATTTTCAAATATTGTCAGGTTATTCGTAACCAGGGAATATGTGTATTTCTTTAAAAAACGGTCTACATTTTATTTTTCTAGACAGATGTCGTCCATGTTTTGATACGTACTCTAGAACTGTAGTAACAATAAATTAAGAAAAGCTGCCACATGTGTAAAAGGTCGATACAAAATAATGCAAGATGCTGATAAAATTATACATTATTGAAATATACTAATAATTTAAATAATGATTGAGAAAATTGTTTTCTCATCACGTTGACATACCCATAATTCGGAAGAAGCCTCAGCCTCTAAGAAGCTGATTTCATTATGCCGTTTAAATAAATTTTGATACGACCATAATCAAAATTTTGCGCAAAATTGATTAACATTTTTATAGACGGTAAAATAGTTAACAAGATGTTCGAACATACTCGTACATGCACGAGTGACCAAGCCTTCGATTCGTTAAAGTAAACATCATAGTTACTTTAGCATGTCAAAATATGAATACTCACTTATTACTTTCATGACAAACATAGTAACAGCTCTGTAAGTTATTGTTTTATTTAAATCAATTTTACGACTAGTGTTTTTGGTAAATATTTCTTTTCCAAACCTTATTTGTTGATTCACAAGAAAGCTACAAAATATTGGATTAATTACACGTTAGTTACACCATTCGGTTATTAAGTTTGCAGAAAAAGATTTTTATACACGATTAAGACACTTGGCAAAAATGCATTGTTTATTTGTATTTGCACTTATATATGAATTATTAGTAGGATTTATTGTTTTGTTTTTATCATTCTGATACAGTCAAGTAATAAGTATCTTTAGAATGATTTTATTAAAAAATATATACATGTGTCAACGTTCACATCCACCACTAAAAACTGAGAGAGCGAATGATAAAAATCTATATATCCGAACATTTTTCGACTAAGCGTTCGTGCAATACCAGTTTACAACCACATTTTTTAACTTTTACGATTTTGACTTAGACCTGCAAAATATTATGTCATAGTCACTCTGATATAAGAATGTGATCCATGATTAATTGATTTATGAGGGAATTCAATCCATGGCTTTGGAAGCCTATGTGAATGAGTACACTACCGTGGTAAGTAAAAACACAGTATCTTCACTGAGACTCCCTAGAAAGATACTGTGTTTTTACTTGCCATGACAGTACAGTTATGCAGTGAAGATTGTCCTGGCGATGCTAACCTCCGATAGAAGAGGATATCAAAAGTTAAAAAAAGCTTTCACTTATTTCGGCAATTCTTCAAAAAATGTTTTCTTCTTGAAGTATGAACACATTCAACAAACTGCGCAAATAAATCCCAAGTCTCGTGTGTCAAAAGACGTGCACCCCACGTTGGTTCCAATTGTTACAAGCATGCTTCCTGAAAACTCGAGGGCTTCTTCTGAGATTTCTATTTGCTTCATAGAAGTTGCAAAGTTAGGTTTTCCGTGGAATGTTTAATATTGTACCAAGCCAAATAAGACCTACAAGAATAAATACCTCAAAGAGGTTCCCAAATAAGGATTGTTTTTAACAATTTCACTTTTTTCAAAGATCGTATCTAAATATTTTAATGGTTTCATTTTTATTGTTTTAAGTTTTTTTTAATTTAAATATCGCGTAAGAGTCCCAACTACTTCCCACTATTCAGAGTCAGTGGGACAATGTCATCCCCAATTCGGGTATTTTATGAGGCTAAAGGAAGTAGGAAAGTGAAAAAGATGAGAAAGTGGAAGGTTAAGGAGTACCTGACTTCAGATCTGATCAACAATTTTTCCATTCATTTTTAAAGCCATTTCAAGCAACAAATTTCAGAGTATCTACCACTCGTATTCGTATAAATATACCTTTTGAACCACTGCGGTGTGTTTACATGTATCAATAAATATAACAAAAATGGCCCTACCCCTACTATCGGATACATCTACAGACATTGCCTTTTATACATATGATATTATTATTTATAAGTAATTAACTAAAAACATGAATGAAACGGAAATAAATTCCGTTGTTTCCTAACAAATTCCATTGGTCAAATTCGTGTTTAATTTATCATCCTAAAACCTGTTACGCCGTCACAGGTTTCCCATTTAGCTAAATAATTAAATGTCGGAAGACCGCGGTTCTGGTTCTAAAATTCCCAAATGAAAATTGCATTTTAGCTTTTAGTTAGACCAATGAAATAAGAGTTCTGAAGAACGTTCTTACTTCAATTTCATAATTTGGAAACATATCTTGTAATGATGAAAATTAGTAAGAAATAAAATATTCACTCCAGACTATCGCAACGCCTTAACGTTTCTTTAACCTAACTTCTCAGTGCATGTGGCCAAAGGAGGAACTAGCAAACGAACGGTTATTAATTTAGAAAACGTTGTTTTGTATTCGTACTATGTATTTTTGGACCAAAAATCCCATCTAAGCATACGAAAAATATCAATGCTAGTAAAAATCCAATAAATTAAAATTTTATGATTAAAATGAAGAAAAAAAAATTAATCAATGAAGAATATAATTTTAACAAATTCCAAATGAAATATGAAACTGAAAAAACCACAGAAAATTAAAAGGTATCAGTCGCATGGGGGAATCGAACACAGGACCTCTGTCTTAGTGGGACAAACGCTCTACCAACTGAGCTAATGAGACCAGTTCACATTACGCTATCTTCATCAACTCAGTTAATAGAATAATAATAAAACAAAATACATTAAAAAAATATATGTAATAATTTAAAATAAACAGAAATAATGAAAATGTTTAAATATACATGAAAATAAATAAAGGAAAATATATAAACGGCTTCCATCGCATGTCTTCTATTGCTTAGTTAGTTTTTTTTATAAACTTTTTTTAATAATTTCAACCCTGGATTTGACCTGTTTTTTAATAATTATTTTTTTTAATCGTCAATACACGTCATATAAAATGATTGTTTTGATATCTTCGCTTTATTATATGTAATTTTTTTGCCTACTGACTCATTTTGATTTTATGTATGCCTCATCAAGGTAGTGATAGAACGCTAGAAGCGGGCACACATTATACGTTTCATTAATGACAATTACCTATATTCTATTATCATATAACTTGTTATTTTTGTTTAGTACTTCCACGATGGCTACATTTATCAAATATGTATTTGGCAATTGAAAGAAATTTTTAAGAGTAATTTTTCACTGAGAAAACTTTATTTCAGATGAACAAATTCATTAACAAATTAGTGGTTCAGAGAAATAAGACTACATTATTCCAAATTCAAGTGTTTAGCCAAATAGAAACATAAAGTGAGATATTTTAAATCATGAGACGCGATTTCTAGACAATAGGGAACTCCAGTGAAAAATATAAAGACTTTAAAAATATTTATTCATATAGATCAGCAAACGCCGATTCTGAATGTATAACTTTCATTGTACGTAAAATCTATAAATCGTTATTTAAAATTGAATAAAAAGTCACGTGAGCATTCTGTTATTGGATTAGTGTGAGTATTCATGATCAAACCAATTATCAATACGGATATTATGATAATGTTAAGAGGAACGGCTGCGCTGGCTGTTTCATACATAACTTAATTTTGGATTTGAGGCCAAAACACACATCCAAACGGATTGATAATTTTTTTTTTAATTAAAGGTTTCTTAAATATCTAGTACGGATGAGAAGTACTTAATTTGTTTATCTTTTAAATTATGAAGTTCTAAGTGATAAAAAAAATTGTAATTTTAAAGGCAACTTTAAAAATTATTTGCATTTAAATTGTATTTAAAAAAAAATCATATTCGCTATGTTAATATGATTATGTAAATGAAAATATAAAAATAGGCATTTAATAAAAAAACTTTTTTCGGGTCGATATTTTAAATTATATAGTCCAAATTTGTGTTCCAACTTAAATTGGTCGTTTTTAATTCAATTTAAAGTCCACCGTAATGCTTATTTTAATATTTAAATAAAAAGTATTTTACATTTCATTATATTTTCAAAGTAGACTGGGTAAAACTCTTTTAGATCACCGTTAGCCACCAAATAATTGTTAAAAGTGCCTCAAAAATCGCGAAAAATCAATTTTTTAGTAATGTAAGACAAAAATAAATAAATTACTTCTAATTCGTACTAGATATTTACATTTTTGATGAAAAAAACAAGATCCAATAGGTTTATTCGAGTATTTTGGCCTCAAATCCAAAATTAATATTGTACGAAACAAGCCGTGCAGCCGTTTGTCTCAACGGTCAATACTATTATTATTCTTTGAGTTAAAGTTTCTAAAAAGGTACATAATTTTATTACTTATGTTTACTTATGGTTTACCCGGTAAAGCTCATCATTTTTTTGTCATTTGACATTCTAACCTCAAAACTGATGAAATCCGACCGGCCATAGATTTGGAGCGTTTTGGCGGCTTTCGAAAAATTGAAAGTTGATAATTACTTTAACTATGAACTAAATAAAATAAAATAAATAAAACTAACTTTAGAAAAAAAAAACGAAATATGCTGGTATTTAATTTAAACGTCATCATCGATAAAAAAAATTGATACAAAAAATTGGACTGGAGTTCCTTATTCCTTTAAGTACAACGGCTATAACTCTTCATTTGTGAATTTCATCCTTCACAATTCTAAAATCGAACGTCAAGGGTTGTTAGAAAATATGAAGCTTATGTCTGAAAAGGTTTGCGTGGATTTTCGGTAATATATTGGATGCTGTGCAAATGCATTACATCGGCGTGGGCATATACAGTCAGCTGCGAAAATATTTGTGCGAATATTTCATAAAATTTTAAAAATACAGTAATATGATTTTTCTTTCCCTCACTTCTGACAAAGGGTGGACTTACTTATCTGCCATTTCCACTTACTAGAGACTTACCGATAGATTTATCTCCAGCCCAACAACTATACAAAATTAGACATTTCTCTCTTTTTTTAAATTGATTTTATTTTTTTTACAATTGCATTTTATGTCTTGCAAAACTGAATATATTCAGTTTTAATGTAAGAAATCGTTAATTTTATATATAATTTTTAACATATTTATATGATTACAATGTTTGCTAAATATTATCAGTGGGTTTTATTTCTAAATACTTAACATTTTGACGGCCTCCATGGTCGAGGGGTAAGGCTTTCGACTACGAATCCAAAGGTCACGGGTTCAAATCCCGGCGTGAGCAAGTAAATTTTATTTAATTAATTTGTGCTGTTTCACAATTAATTCATTTCAAAATAATATGTAGAATATTTGCGCACGTTCCAGAGTGGAAGATACTCTCAGTATCGCCCTGGTGAAAGACCACCTTTCAGAATTGAAACGTTTCTTGAAATGGCTTTTAGCCGTGTTTGGTGACCAGATGTTTTCCAGGTATTTTCCCCGCCTTCCTCCTCCGCTTCTCCTTCTCCACCCCAATACCTTTAGCCTCACAACATTCCCCAATTGGGGATGCCATAGTCTCATTGGCTCCAGATGGTTGAGAGCAGTTGCGACTCTTGTTGGGTATTAATATGAAAAAAAATTGCGTTTACTTGATACGTATTATATTACGATATTTTAATTATTTCTAACATTAAGTTACTTACGGTACGTAGGTATGCATATACTTACACGGTATTTGCTTTCATGTTCAACCGGGGTAGAATGACTTGAGTTTTGTTTTTTTTTTCGCAACAGATTTTTTTACAAAGAATTTTTTTATTCATTTTTCTGCTTTTACATGCATGATTCTTGTTGTTTGTATAGTTCTTGAGGATGTAACAATTCCTCTTTTTCGTTATTCTTTTAATAGTTACAAAACTTCGACATGTTATTTTATTTATTCTTACAATTCACGTAATGCTGGTAAGTATTTATAGTTTGCTTCTGCAAAATTCTTGAGTTTTGTAACTTTAAATTTTTAATTTTGTATTATTATTATTATGCTCACTGTTATTATGTCCTTCGTTATATATTTTTTCTTCAAATTCTTCTATATCTCGTAATATTTTATTATCATGCAAATACTTTTGTTTATTTTAAGCCTTGAGTAATTTATTTTTTTGATTTTTTTATTAATTTATTTTTTGTTGTTCTATTTTCTAAGACTTGGCGGTTCGCCAGCGAAATACTGTAAGTGTATTCCAATAACCGCAAGCCATAGCCCCGCTTCAAATAATTGAATAGTCAGCATCGCACATGAACGAAGCTGACTGTGGATATAAGAAAGTCGGTTAGAGTACACATAATAATGCTTGCCTGGATTGAAAAGCGCTGTGTTTGAATTAAACAATAAACAGATTTAAGCGTTGGCAATGGCAAAACACACTTTAATAAAAGCAGCCACGAAGTTTGTAATATCAGCTTTCCGTACTAATATTGTAAATTTCATTATAATATCGACATAAACATATTACCCTCGGGCTTGCACTCAAAAATGGCCCTAAACATCACTTAGCGGGTTGCTAATTCAAACAACACCATAAACTGTTATCTGTAAATTCTATACAGGAAAATATGATATCTTTAAATTCTATGAATTACATTGAAAAATGTCTTTAAATAGGTGCAATATGTGCAATGAAAACTACTGAAAACAATTTAGAACGTTTAACGGAATTTTAACCTAAAATTCCAATATGTACTTCACAAAGAATTTAAAAAATCACAGATTCTGGATTGTTGTTTTTGAAACCTTAAACATTTTCCTAATTACCCGTTTGAAATTTACAGATAAATCATTTGTAGTATTTCTTGAGTTAGCAACATGCGATGTGTGTATTTTTGGGTGCTGACCGCCAATTATATAGCACGAAATCTGAGTACTGAAGCAACAAAACTGTTCAGGAACACGCCAAGGGAGTATTGCGCCGGTAGAAGGTCAACATTTGTTGTCATCAGTGATTTACCGGCTCTGTTTCCTCTCACCTACAACATAGGGTATCTTTAAGACACAGGATCACTCCTTCCAAAAGACCCTCCATACAACATCCCCAAAGTTTACACAGGAAAATTATTTCCATCGGGACCTTCAGTGAGGAGTTTCTGTAAAAAACAACATCAGAATCAAAACGTTGCTTAAAATGGCTTTAACCATGTTTAGTGACCAGCATTCTAGTTCCTTTTAAAGATAAAATATTTTGCTTATTCTGAGGGTTAAATAAATTTTGGTTAACTTCGATTCCGATTACATGTCAATGACAATACATATTTAAAGGAGTTTGTGGCTTAAGTATCACAATATTATTAAAAATATAGGTGTACCAAAGACGTGCAGTTTATTATTACTTACTTTGCACGTATATTTTATTATAATTTTTAAAATTTAATTTTTTTAAATTTGACATTTCGGATTATTGGCTCAGTTACTTCGCAAACATGACAATTTCATTAATTCGGTTCATTTAAAAGCAATATTATGTGGCAAATGATAAGTCTTACTATCGTATACACTACATATACTACAACATATTAAGTTTTTCTTTTGTTAAAACTGGGCAATTATCGATATTTTTTAAAGAATGTGGTTCCCTGAATGATGGTTGCTGTCATCCGAAAGAATCAGAACCGAAGTTAATCAAAAAGTATCTTAGCCTAAGGATGTTATGTATCTGTCATGTTGGTAGTTAGTTGGTAGTAGTAGTGAGAAGGAAAATAGGATGTTTAGGTTGGTAGCATTGTGGAGGGGTGGTCGGCTGGGCTGTCTATCGTATAACTTGAACTCGTCTGAAGTATGAAAATAAACATTTTATAAAGAAATCGTCTATAATTCAATTACCCGAGTGTAGACATATTAAAGGATAAGGGCACGGCCTTTTGTATTTTTTAAAGAACCGAAATCAGGTCTCAGATATAAATAGCAAGGAACTTTCTGACCCTCCTTTTTTCCATCTCTTTCGCTTCTCCACTCTCTTCATCCTCACAACATACTCCTATTGGGTATGCCATAGTCTCACTGTATCTGGACGTTTGGAAGCAGTTAGGACTCTTTCCTGCGCGGTAGGTACATAAAAAATAAATCTTTATGATCGCATAAAGCATTAAGCCCACGTCTGATCATCAGATAATAAAAAAAAACTTAACCCATTGATTGCGATCAGATCGCTAATATGAGGACATTACAAAAGTTCTCGAACGTGTTGGGATGGGAAGGGGAGTGTTATCCCCGTAGCGTAGCCACCCTAATTAGTCCCCCACCCCGTCATTCCGCATTCCAGGACCATCGCACCAAAATCAATTTCGTTCAGATTATACAGCCACCCCGATACAGAAGGGGGTATTCTGACGTTGAACAAAGAAGAAAACTTTTTTTTTAAATAAAATTTGAAGTAAATCAAATTATTAAGTTCTGCTAGTATTATACTTTTTCATTATTGTTTCAGCTATTTCGGCGTTCAAAGCCATTTTCATACTGTGGTTAGGCCACATTGAAACGACTTGCTAATATGATTTAATTTACTCCCACCAAATTTCAATTTAGACGGCGATTAAAATATTTTTTACCGGTAAATCCGATTTACTTTGAAAATAATTATCATAATTTTCTAATAAATTCTCTATGTTGTCAAGAATTTTTTTTTTTTAAATTAAATTGAGTTTTACCAATTAAACACTGTTTTTTTGGTGACTTTTAAATTAAGTCAAACGTAAGAGGTCTTATTGAAAGTTCACCATATTGAGTGGAATAAAAAATTTTGTAACTTAATTTTTTTTTCCGAAATGTGCAACTGTTACCGCGATATTTATAGCTTCAATTTGATGCATACTTTACTGCTTGGTTATGAACACAATTGTACTCAATTCCACAATAGGACAAAGTATAAGTGCTCTAAATACTCTTAATATTGCAAAAAATATTAAAAAGTTAGGTACTTTTAAAGAACCTTAAGGAGAAAAACCATAAAATATATCTGCCTACATCGCAGAGTACATAATGCAAAAAGATACACTAACACGCAGGGGGAAGAAATCAAAAGGAGAACGAAGTACGGTAAATTAAGTGAAAGGATCTCTTTGTTTACGAAAACCAAATATTTTGTCATAGTATTTAGTTTGACTGTTTTATAATTTAATCATCGCAGTCAAAATCACGCAAAACAAACGTGGACGGCAGGTAACTGGGCTGGTGCCAAAATAGATGTCGCGTGACATTTGCCTCGACCGTCGAAATTGTACGTTAAGTCAAGTCTATTCATTCTGACGTCAGTGGCGTGCATAGTAAAATGTCAGGTTTATATGGCTGAAAATTCACAATGAAGCAAAAACCCAATCATGGAACTCTGAACTACTGAAATATGCACAACTTTTCTATCAGGCTTTCCTCGATCGACATTTAATTATTCATCCTATTATTGCTTAAATTTTTAAAGCAGAATATCATGAGCAATCGACAATTATACGTATATAGAGTTAACAGACCATAAAGTAATGTTACAATATTTTAAAACACTCAACTATAACATAAAAGAGAAAACTAAAACTATAATACGACACAAATCATTAAAGCTACATTATCCACGCTACAATAATTATTGTAGGATTCATCAAAGTGCCGGCACGGATGACTCTTCGTTTTTTAGACGGAGTCAACAAATATTTCAACAATACCTCCAAACTTGTTGCCCAGATCATGGATCCTATTGGTTAGTGCTTGCGACTGGATACTTGGTTATGTGCGTGTTGCAGATAAATGTGATGTGTTCCTCGTCAGTACTGTCTATTAGGTGGTTAATGACTCTACATTAAAAATAAACAATGCTGTTTTCAGCTCGCAACGACATTTCTATGACTATGCAACTTTGAAATATCCGTTCAACGATTAAAAAAATGACAACTTCAAACATAAGTGCCATTTTAAAAAAATTTGAAAAAAAAGATTTTTAAAATAGAGTTTTAACCTCAGACGAAGCTAAATAGTAACTAAATACTGTAATTATATTAATTATAACTGCCTTTAAATCAAAATAGAGCTTCATGCATTTTTTCAGAATTATATATATCATATTGTGTTTTTTTTTTTTAAATCCTTCTCTTCATAAACCAAAAAACTTCAATATACCGTTACATTATGCCATTATCCTACAATGGATATAACTACAAGTTCCTAATAGACCAGATCAGACCAAATTCTTATCTTTCCTCGATGCAACACTAATTCTAAGCAAAACTCCTTCATTTATCGGGTATCACATATTTTTAACACGCACTACTCAAAATTTGATATTTGATTTTTCTTGTTATTTTTATTAATATAAAATCACACACATACATTTCAACTAGATCAACCCATCCCCCTACCCCCTTCCTTTCCAAACCCAAAAAAAAGTTACGTGTAACTTTTAAATTCCAATTTTTCTATTAATTTTATTTATTCACTACTGTCGCTAGATGGCGGTGCTCCGCAACTCAAACTCGAGAAATCTTTCTCTATTGAGTTTGGCATTTTTTGTAAAATAAATTTATAATTTTTTGTAATTAGCTATTATATCTGTACTATTAAATATTCTACATGTATTTATATTATATAAAATAAAAAAAATTTAAAAAAATATTCTTTGATTTCTTCGAAAATCACTAGATCCACTTATAAATAATACCCATGTGGAAACCTGTCAATGGTCAAATTTATATCATTTATTCTTTATACTTATTTTTTTTATGTAAACTGTTGGTCTCCCAAATAAAAATAAAATACAAATTCAGAGTTTTAATAGTTAACCGGAACATAATTTTAGTAGAATATCCCATATAATCCTATGTTCTTGGGACGTAGTATGTGCGTCTACCCGAGCGTCCGGGCGCTCGACGCTCGACGCTCGGCGCTCGACGCTCGACGCTCGTATCGCGGTTGGTGTATCGTTAGGATTTTTCCGCAATTTGTGCGCCGAGATTGAAACGTATGAGAGGCTTTAGCACATATACAAACCAGCATATGTCGTGCATCGCCATACAGAAGATAAAATAAATACGATGCCTGTGTTCTAAATAAAATAGTGACAATTCATAAATAACTGTTTTTTTCGACACAATAAAAAAGTACAATTCAAAAACTTCTTCAATATCGATGGATGTGATTTCTGCCATTCAGAAATCTCTGGTCTGTAATAAAAAAATGCCTTTACGAAAAATGACAACTGCTCCTATGGGCCACTGCCTCCTTCCTCTTCTTATTTGAAACTGGTAAACCCTCCTAGTTCCTTTGTTAAAAACTACTGGTGAACCTTCTTGATTCCCCTCTAAATATCTGTTAGCCCCCCAAAGCAGTTGCCATGCTATTTATTTAATTCAAAAATAAAAAACATTCAAATTCATGTGGAAACAAAGAAATCCTCCAAGACACGTTTACCTATCTAGATCTACTATGACAGTATTAATTTAATTATTTTTTAATAATAATAAAACTGAAACATGACATACAAGGCATCAAAACACTACAAAGAAATATACATAGTGCAAAAAAATAAAAAATACAAATACGAAATTATAAGAATCCTAACATAACACAGTAACAGTAGCTAGAGGTGAGACAGTGTGTTCATAAAAAATGTCCTGCTATTACTTTGAAATATGAGATAATGATTGAGCTAAGTATATTGTATATCACTTGTGTGTATCTTCGTGTCTCTTGTTTCTATTGTATTATGTATCATTCAGTGAGTTTTTGTAATTTTGTGTTTTGTATATTTTAACTGGATTGTTCCCATGTAAGTGTACACATCTGTAAAAACCAAGTATAAATAAATAAATAAATAATATCCCAGGCCAGAATTTAAAGTATCTTATTTTATTTAGTTGTGCAATTGTTGGGAAAATATTGTGTTCTACGATTATCTTAAATCATAAAATTATATTGTAAAGCAATATCGCATTTTTGCAACGAACGGGAATTCTATTGGAAACATTCGACATTATGTTATATTGTTGTTGTTCTTTTTCAATTTCATGAAAGACACGTAAGAAGTAAGTTAATATTTATGGAAGAATTTACCGTGATAAACACTCTTTGTTGATGACTCGCGACTATGCTGAAGTAGACTATAGGTTTCGATTGCCACGTGGATTCCTTATACTCCGTAATTGGTTAAATCGCTGCGGTATTTTGATTACGAACATTCTGATTCTTTCGGATTTGGAACGTCCCAAAATATGTAAAAAAAAAATATATATATATAAATTCCACAGTTAGCTAGACCTACCACCTGAAATTATTTATGGGGTTTAAAAATATATTTTATTAACGCGGTTGGCGCTAGCAAATTGTTCAAAGAAGCGAAGCTATTAGTTCTTCTTGTAGTGCTGATACTAACCGTAAATTATGGCAGTGCGGCATGGAACTGGAGAAAATGGATTAAAGTAGACATGTGCAAAACGTTCATATTCGCAAAGAATCCAAGGCTGATGTGAGCATAATGAGTAAGATTAAGAAAGGGATGTAGATCGAATGAACGATAAAAGGTGTGTTAGGAGAATTTTTGACGCGAATATGAATGGAAGAAGAAGATGGGGATGCAAGACTGACCAAATACTCAAGTCGGGCCATGTCAAAAGTCAGAATAACATAAGATCATGTATCAGACGATATATGAACGTGAATGAAGCAAGGAGTGTGTGCCAAGATCGAATTATTTGACGGTCTGTCCTCAATGCCTATCGTTACGGAGAAACGGAGTGATGGTTAGTTAGTCGGTTCACTAAATTAGTTGCAGAAACTCAGAGTTATTCTGCATCCGTAGTCTCATGCTCTTTGCATTCAGCTTACTGTTGCATGTGTGTAGTTTCGGATCCAACTATTCCACGGCATCGTTAATCCCTTGAGAATGAATTTCTGATCGATTCTGTTTATGTTGACTTTTTGTTTTGATGTAGTTTTTTATAAATAAGGAAACGAGTGAAAAATATTACGGCTTAAAATAAATATATTCATGTGGATTAGCTGATTCAGATAATGCAAGTTTTATTACATATAATACATAGAATTTATATACCGTTATTTAAAAGTGAATAAAAATCTTCGCAAAGACAAATATTCCCTGGTTACGAATAACCTAAAGCGGAAGATGTTGCTTGTGTCGTAAATGGAGGACTTAGCCAGCCGAGGAATTGAACTCACGACGCCTGGGTGAGACCCAAACGCGATTCCAACTCATCTACTGACCGGTCACTCAGATACTAACATAATATGGTGTCATCAAAACACCATATTATGTTAGTATGATTTGCGTTTGGAACAGTTGACGTTACGGGTCTCGGCGGCGCGTATTCTGGTTTTGGATTTGTGGGGAAATGTTTATTGTTCGATTTTGTTTTGTATTTATTTTAGTTTTGGCGATAATTAAACATGTTTCTTTTAGCTCTACGATTATTGTTCAATATAAAGAAAATATATATATATATATATTAATGAAATAAATAAGATTATTCATGGGCAAAACCAATTGTCATTACGGAAATTATGATAATGTTAATGTTAAATACTATTATTATTAAATATTTGCATGTAGCAAACACTTTGTGGGAATACATAATTATAAAAAATAAAATAACTTTATTTTTTCAGAAGGCTAAAAAGCTGTGCCTACCCCAATAAAAACGAACCATGAGAATAAATGATAGAAAAATTAAAAAAGGCGACGAATTCCTAATTTCGTAAGGAAATAGTACGCTCATTTAGGAACTATGATAATACAGTGGCCCTTTTCAAATATTCAATGAACAATAAATTCATACATGAACTGTAAAAAACTACACACAGCCTTCCTTTGGTCATGCAGCAATGTACGCTAATGCTGGTATTTTAGTTAGAATGTAATTAGTAATTATTGATAAATAAATTAAAAATGGGTTGGCATTCCTTATTGTCGATGTTTGAAAATAACTTTTTTGTACGTTGAACAGTCTATTTCGAATTTTAAATAGCGTGTAGTACCTCTATTAATCTGTTTTTGTTTTTAAATTGTTTCACGTATACAAATATATTTCGTACTTTTTTTTTAATCCATTAGGTCATCAGGTATCATAAAAATTTGCGAGTAGCTGTATTTTACCATACGAATAGCCTAAGTAAAAACACCCACCGACAATTTTTTCTTTTGGTAATTTTTGTAAAAAGCAAAGAAACCGAATGGACTTGCCGCATTGAGATTGTCTCCTACAATAAAATTTCGTATTAATTAGAGCTTGCTGAGGACAAGAATTTCGAATTAAAAAAAAATATCGACTGGTACCGAAAACAAAACATCAGACTATTGATATTTTAGGAGAATCTCACCGACCGTCTGATAAGCGTGTGACATACCGGTGCTTAAAAGACTAGCGCGGCAGTATGCGGGATAGCCATTCGGATTATGAATTGAGTCTCCTGACGTTACGGGTATTTGGAGTTGAAGTTTTAACGAAGTTATCTTTGAAAGTTTATAACTTCGTCATTTTTAGAGATATCTAAAAAAATATTTTTACTGTCGTTATTTAATGTAATACATTTCATTAATTGATTTGTGTATAATTCGTAGAACTTTTTTTTCAATAATTTTTTTTTATTTTTATATTTAATTTTCTTTTTTTTTTAATTTAATAAAAATATATATACATACATATATAATAATAAATACATTGTTATCAAAATAAAGAAAAGGAGACAACCTCATTATAACTTAAGTTAGGTGATCGTGCTTTTGGAGTATCAGGACCTAAATTCTGGAATGAACTGCCGCATGATTTAAGAATTATCAAAGACTCGACAGAATTCAGAACTAAGTTTAAAACTCATATTTTTAGGCAATCATATAGATAAATTGAAGAAATGCCAACGTAAATTGCTTATCCAGCCTAGCCGGTTAGTGCTCACCTAAAGTCACTCATATAAAAAGTTTTTAAAAATTCACGCATCGGTGCGCAAATTCGTCCACAGCCCGCAACACTGTAAATAACTAAAAATGTAAAAAAAAGTTATTATCTATTAAAAACTTCTTACCCTTTTTGAGGTCATTTTATAAATATTTTCCAGTCCTAAAAATGATTAGTATTTCCAATAAATACCAACTCTTCCTGTGCCACCAATATTCTAATAAATGTAACATCGATAGAAAGGTAGGATACAATAGCAACTGTAAAAATATCATCTCTGTGCTTAAATTATTTAAATATTCTAATAAAACTGTGTTCATCTGAAGTGACCTGCCAGGTACTCGTAAGTATGTTTTTCTGATTCTGTTTGTACATAATTAGATTCTTTACAGCGCCCTTGAGGCGATTTTTCAGAAAAACGGCGATATACAAATCATCCAATTATTATTATTATTATGACAGATTTAGTTTGTTTACAACACCCTGCTTTATGAACGCAGAATTTATTTATCCGTTTTACACTACAAGAATGATGCGAGGGATTGTGTCTGAGCCGCATCATTGTTGCAGTATAAAAAAAGCCACAGAAATAAAGACAAAAGGGGAATTATTAGACCTTGAGAAGAAAACCTCAAATGACAAATGGATAATTAATATTTAAGCTTATGGTAATACCTTGCTTCTGATGTTTGTTTTATGTTTTGAAAATTAATAATAAATAATAGATTAACCTTTTACGCACTGAGTAGGTTTAGTAAATTTTATTAATTAAGAATGTGTGATTAGATAATAATTAAAAACTCAACGTTAAATTTGCTGGTTTTATGAAAGATTTCTACCTTGGCTCTTTTTTCTTAAAAATATGGAGAATTTACTACGAAAGAAGGAATCAAATTAACAATTTAGATTCTGATATTCTCTCTTGCAAAATATTGTTATGTACTGATGAGTTTTTTTTTATGTATATTTCGAGTCAGTACCTTTTATTTGTATTATTTTCCAATTGTCTAAACATATATTTTATTTTTATATTTTCATACATTTGCTTTAAAAACGTAGTAATTTATAACTAAATATTATGTACCATTTAACAGCCCCATAATGAGTTTGATTGATAACTCATGGTATTACAACTTCGTTGTTTATTTTATTATAATAATTCATATATATTACTAATAATAATAATTTACAAACGTCAAGCAGTGGGTGATTATAGCGCCACGCAGCGGAAAAAGGGCGAACTTATGGACATTTGCGGGTTTTCAAACAAACTTTTTTGGACAATGCTGTTTTTACAAAAGTACCACATTTTTGACAGTCAGTTTGAAAGACGTAAATAACTTTTTTAAATATTTAACAATAACTCTTTGAAAATATGCAGACCTTTGAGGTTTTCTTCCCCAGGACTTCAATTGTCTAAATGCCAATAATAACTTTTCTTATAACAGAATCCAACATTGTCATTTTCATGGTCTACGAGTATTTCAGGACATTATTTTCGGGAGTAGATATATCCTACAACATACATAAATAAATTTTAAACCTTATTACAGTAGAAACATTTTTAAAACTGATATTAAATAAGGTGCTCTACCTCCGAGCTAATAACTTAAAACAAATTACCCAACGAAGATATCCCGCAAAGTATATTTATTTGTTCTTTAACCAAAACTCCATCGTAAAATACGTTTATTTGCTTTTTAGTCAAAAGGGAGCCCGCAGCCTAAACACAAAGGGCCCCGATAAGCTAAAACTCCATAAAGCAAATCTATCAGATTAACTATCCACTTTTATAAAGTGCTTCTGCGGGAATAAAGTCACTTAATAGAGGTCATAAAATAGGAGAACAAAATTGCAACCTCAGGGAAAAAAATATTAAAAGCTTTTTCACGTCTGGGTTAAAAGGGACTACGTTTTAAACCCTAGAAGTTAAAGCAGAATCTAATAAATTATATAATTTTCTTAGAGCCCTTCAAAATCTTCTTTATCCTTTCTTCGAATTGGAGATTCATTCAATTGCAAAAAAGAAATTAAATGTCCCCAAATCCCGTAAAAACTACTTAGGAATTCTAAACACCCGCCACGGTATAATTCGGCTGTTGTTAAATTAACAAAAGAAAAATATAAATACTTTAAAAAATTCAAGATATATAAAAATCCTTCTGACTATGCCATCCCTCTCTCCTAAGATTACGCCACAAAAAACTTAATCAAGAATACCACAATAAATATTTAACTAAAATCGAACATAACATATCCCCCAATCCAATAAAAGTATGGAATTACATTAAGTCCAACTCCAAATCCTATGGTGTTAAAAATACCATGGTATTCAAAAAAGGAAAAAGCTGATAATTGGTGTAATATTTCCAACTTAATCCCGAATACTTTAGCTCCGTCTACAACAATAATGGTCGAAGCTCCCAAATCATACCAGACAACTCAAATGAGCCCTGTATCGCCAGCATCCATAATATTGAAGTCAACCGGCAACACATACAGAAATTTGGATCCATAAAAGGCACGGGTTCGGATGAAATTCCCCGTTTCTTCATTCCCCTTTTCAGTCGCTCTCTTAAAAAGAGAATAGTACCAAACACTTGGAAAACAGAATTTTTTTGGTCTCATTTTAAAAAATGGCCAAAAATCTGACGTCGAAAATTATAGGCAAATGTCAAAGGTCTGATATTGGCTGCCTTGAGATCGTCACTCAATATCAACCAACGTGGATTTGTAAGGGAAAAATCTACAATCATTAACTTAACGGCATTCACCAAATTCTTACAAGACAACACGAAACAGCGCATACAGGTAGATGCAATATATACAGACAGCAAAGCTTTTGATTTAGTATTTCATGATATCTTATTATTCAAATTTTCACAAATAGGCCTACACGGAGACCTCCTCAGAAGGCTTTCGTACTATATAGCAAACCGTAGCCAAGCAGCAGTTGTCGATGGCTATAAATCGAATTGGGTAACGGTATCGTCTAGAGTACCCCAAGGATCCTTATTGGGACCATTACTCTTTAACATTTATATTATTGACATTGGAAAATATTTTTACTACTCCAGAACTTTATTGTACACAGATAACATGCAAATGTTTTCTCCTGTCACGTGCACCAATGACTGTATCCTCATACAAGAAGATTTAAATAGCCCAATCGTTTATTGTGCACAAAACAACCTTCAAATAAATGAAAATGCGCCGCCATCGGCTTCACTCGAAATAAAAACCCTATTTATTTTGAATATGCTCTTAATGGAACAATATTGATGAAAAAGAAGGAGACCAAGGATCTGGAAGTAGTGTTAGACCAGAAGCTACCTTTTGACCGCCATTTCGAATCCATCGTTGCAAAATCTTCTAAGGTACTTGGCTTTGTACTCAGAACCTGCAAAGATTTTATAAAAAGTAAACACAATGAAAATATTGTACGCAGTTCTCTGGAGTATGCCTCTCACGTATGGAATTCCAGGTACATATCACATACTCGTACAGAAAGTATTGAGAAAGTACAAAATCATTTTCTACGATACCTCGATTTTCGGAGCTATTTTCCCCAGTTGAGTTATGAAGAGTCAGCCGCGATTTTGGGATTTCGTCACTGGAAAACCGTAGAAATTCTGCAGACGTACTATTTTTACAAAAAATAGCCTCACTGTGACAAATCGCCATAACTTACTTGAACGAATTCAATTATGAGTTAATATATCACTAAACCTTCCTCAATGCAATATTAACTCGCTTAAAACACGCTTATTCACCGTGATTCACGCATTTTTAACATTTCATAGAGTGAGTTCGAATTATTTAAAACCTGAAATCAATAAATAACATTCACACAATACATGTTACTCTACACAGACTAGATCCTTTCTCTCCCTCCCACTATCCTAACCTCATAAGCTAACCTTGTAACTTTTCTTTTTTAATTGAATAATTTAAATACTCAAGTGAAAAACTATTCTGAGATCACCTTTTACATATATTTATGACTAAATAATTATTGTAAACCGATGGTTTGAAAATAATAATAAAAAAAATAAATTAATTGTATTCATCTGTTTCTATATTCTACCAAAAAATTGTTCATAAATTCATCAAATACTATATATATATATTTTTAATTTAATGTAAATCAAATTTAATAAATTTAAAAAAAAAATGAGTTCTACGAATTAAACACAAATACGATTAATATATAATTGTTATTCTGTTTAATTTGTAAAACTACTTTTCAAAAAGTATATATGTATATGGAAAAAAAACCAACATACGATTTTCTCATATACCTGGGAAATATGTTTGGGATAGAAAAAACATTTATTTCAATCATTAAAGGCGATATTTTCGGATTTCAATGACATTCTGGGAAATTTTAGTTATTTTTTTATCCAACCCAGGAATATTTTCCCCTTTACTAATATATTCGATTGAACTTCCACTGAGCTAGGCCACGAATCGCCATTGTATCTAAGTAACAAATATTCTCGACATTTTATCATATCTATTTGCACCTGGATGGTAATATATGTTGCAGTGCTCCGAACATTTGTACGAAAAGAAAAATCTTTTACTGTAGATATCTCTAAATCAACTTTGATGGAGTTAGTTCGGTTCAGAACTGTTTGGTAATTCAATTATTGTTTAAATACATGTTAAACTAACAGTTAATTATGCATTAGTTAAATTGGGAATGTAACAGTTATGAAGGTCATAGTCTCGTCAACTTAAATACGTAAATGCATATATTCCCATGTCTATAATGACCGTATTTTTAACCACTTGTAAAATGTAATATAATGGATTCCTACAGAACCGTTAGTACGTATATTATTTTTCCCATAGACAATCAACTAGCAAGTCATCCATGAGTTATTAAAAATACTCTGAACATATTGATGATTCCAATCGCATACGCAAATAAAATCCAAAATAATTTAGAACTATAATCACAAAAGTACATTTAAAGATAAAGTGAGAATTCTGTCCTATTAAAAACCTTTATTCTAGTATTCGGACTTTGAATTCCAGCTAATATTTTTTAATTAAATTCAACCGCCTTATAATAAGTTGTATAAGGATGTCGAGCACGTGGAAGACATCCATCCCCGACATGCACAGAGGTATAATAACCCTGTAGGAGCAATAACCCGAGAATCTCGGAGCAAGTTATAACTTTACAACTATCGCAATAAATTCCAAATTCGCTCGTAGCTTTTCGCGTCACCACACCCCGAGGAGATGCTTTATCATAGCGGCTTTTTGCCATCGATCGACAGAAGTATTCACGGGACAAATTTATCCATCAGACTCCTAATTCTGCCAGTGTCACCGACGTGCATTCTAGTTAGGCTTAAAAATTAAGCTTTTGCTATTTTTTTAATGTTAATATCGCACAAGAGTCACAATTGCTCCCAACCGTCTGGATCCAGTGAGACTATGGCATCCCCAATTGGGGAATGTTGGGAAACTGATTATTGTGGGGGCGGGAAGGAGAAAGGGAAGAGGAAGGTGGAGAAACACCATACTATTCAGATCTGGTCACCAAATACGACTAAAAGCCATTTCAAGCAACGTTTCAATTCTGAATGGTGGTCTTTCACCAGGGCGATACTGAGAGTACCTTCCACTCTGGAACGTGTGCAAATATACCATATATTATTTTTTTAATTAATTAATTGTGAAACAACACAAATTAATTAAATAGAATGCTATGGTTTTAAAGTCGAACAGAAATATTCACGAGATATTCAATTGTATTGCAATATACTTCCGACGATTCGTATGAGACAGTGGTGAATCATGTACACACAATATGGGAATGATAGTATGTTTCAAAACAAATATTCTAACAAAAACCCTTGAAAACATTATACCATTAATATTTAACAAGTTGCCATACGATTTTGTAAACAATTGTTCTATGACGAAATTCTCACTGATGTTAAAATATTGGATTTTGGGAAATGACCATAATATGTATTGGTGTTATTTTGCTCTTTCTTATGTTTTCTTACAATTACAATAGTCTCCTCGATTGTATGATATCTGCGGATATTTTTCGTATTATTCAATTTTTTTTCTTACACAGGAGACCCTGAGGGAAATAATTTCCCTCAAGGCCTTATATCATCTTTGGGGATGCTGTCTGGAGGGTCTTTTAGAGGATAGGAAGGAGTGAACTTGGGTCTTGAACAGACCCATGTTATAGGATGGAGGAAACACAGAGGCCGGCAGATCATTCCACAGCCGAACTGTTGAACACAAGAATGAATCGTAAAAGCGACCCGTTCTCATGTGACAAATGTCAACCGTGTGCAAATGTTGGGCGCGCGTTTGGCGTGTTTCCCGACTATGCACCGGTGCCGAAGGGATCAATGACGCTAGTTCCTCGTAGCATCTTCCATTAAAATACCCGTAAAACAAGGACGGCATTCCCACCTGACGTCTGTGCTCCAAAGATTGCAACCCGTATGTTAAGATAGGCGAATCTATAAAACGGACCGCCCGTTTCTGCACATTGCTATTATTCTATTGTATTCGAGTCTGCTCTCACTATAACAAAACTGTTCTACTTTTTTTTTTTAATATATATATAGTATGCATAGTTTTTTTGTTATTTTATAGCTTTCACCCATTAAGGGCGATATTGGCCATGTTTAATCAGTTAGATTTTAATACTACAGATTATTCTTAAAATTAGTTACTTTTAAACTGGATATAATATTTGGGCAAATAAAATCGAAGCAGATCAGTTAAACAGAGTAAATTTAGGTGTTTTTAATCACCAATGACTTAAATTTTAATGCCATTTTTATAAATGTATTTTGCTAATAAATTGTTAATTTGGGGGAAGTTGAGATTTAGAAAGCAAGGAATATCCGTAGGGACTTCAATTTTAAGTTTTACCAATTCATGCATAAAGTTTACAAATTGGTCATTGATAGGACCCTCAACGAAATTATCATGTCAAACACAGATGCTGTTCTATTAGGTTTAGCATCTCTATACACATGGATTATAATTAATATCGGACATTGTAATGGCGCCGTTAAAGTAAAGGATATCACCTCAATGCCACTTAACTGTTATCTTTTTGATAACTCTGTCGTCGGTTCTTTAAATTAAAAAAATATTTTGAACAAATCAATCACTCTGGGACTTGACATGAAAAATTAAATGATAAAACTCCTTATGTTACCGTATATGTTTACGGTCCTGAAGAAGGTTGAGTTCAACCGAAACCGGTCGACAACGTAAACATATAATAAAGCGGCTTAAAAGAAGTTTTTTTAAATATTTAAATTAAAAAATATTGTTTATTTAATTCGCCACATTGGCGTCTGAATTGCAACATCCGACACTTGGTATTGTAAGATAATTGATTTCACTGAAGTAAACACTAATAATCCACAAAAGTTTCCACATTGTTGACGCACTCAATTACAATACACGTTTATCCATGAATATCCTAAGTCACGTACAGTACCTACCTTACTATGAATTATAATAATACCCGGGTTAGCTGGTATCGTGTCATGTTATTTTTTATCACAGTACAGACGAATTTATTCGTGGAAACTGTAATTCTGTCAAAGTATGTGCAAAATCCATTTCTAAATTGATACTACTAAATACTATGTTTAAGGCGATGCAATGGAAAGTAATGCAAAATCATATGTTTTCGGTTTGAGAATTTGATTGCCTAAAAATATCACGGATGATTTAATTAAATACTGCAAGTAGAACACATATTGGCCTTTCGTTTAACCAGACATTTTTTTGTGTGTCTTTTTATAAGCCTGGAAAAAAATAAGGTATCAGACATTAAAAAAACGTTTAAAGCGCAAACTCTCCTACTTACAAACCCCTTTTCCGATATTGTCGAATTGTTCATTGTGGTAAATTAAGTTTTTTTAGAATATGACCGTAAAACATTTCAATAATTATGTCTGAGCTTTACAGAATAAAATAAAACACGCATTTTGGTTATTGTGTTTTGCGTAAATCGAAACATGCGGCCGATTTTAAGCGGGACTTTCAACCTTGTCGCCACCTGCATAAGGAACGCGTGATTTCCTTGGAAGTCTTCAACGTTAAACAGTAATATTCCCAAGACACATTTGTACAAAAATCCCTGATTCAGCCATCTTATGAGCGAAGTGCATCCAGCGCCCTTGAGGTGATTTTTCACAAAAACGGCGCTATATAAATCGTCCAAGTATTATTATTATTATAGTAAAGTAGTTGATAATATATTAATTAATTGATAAACTAAAGTTTTTAAGACAAGATTTTTGTGCATAGCGCAAAGGGTAACAATTTTTTTTATAAACAATAATTATTAGACTGAAACACTCATCCAAATTGAAAAAACCTTCCGAGAAAAGATAAATGTAGAGCATAAGGTAGATCATCTGACCGGCAATCAGAAGGGTACAGGTTCGAGTCCTGTCGGCGACATTTATCTTTTCTCGGAAGGTTTTTTCAATTTGGACGAGTGTTTCAGGCTAATAATTATTGTTAATAAAAATGATAATATATTTTTTCTCATCGGATAGAAATATTTCACAAGATAAATTTGACCATGTGGTCATAATTCCACTATAATGTGAGCAAAACGCATGCGAGTCAGAAATTACAATAAATTAGTTATTCATTTTTAATGTGCGTTTCTGCACGTCGAAAGCTGAATGTTATTTCACTTCTTCATAAACAATGCTCGTGAAAATGTGGAAAGTAATAAAAATATTTAATTATGTGTAAAATATTAGGGGAGAATTTCGTGAATGGTTTTTTAAGGGTAGGGAAGCATATCGGATTTTAACCCTGCTGGAAAACTTTACCTAAAACACCCTTAAAACGTGTACTCTTATTTCGTAATCGTATTAATCAACAAACAAATTTATCCAGGAATTCTTCCCTAAACCCGATTTCTGGTAATTTAAAAAATGTATTTACTTGATATGATAAAATAACGTTATTCTACGTGTTCTTATTGGTTATTATTGTGTTTAATTCATAGAATTCCATTGAATTATTTTTTTTAATTATTCATTATTAAATTTGATTTATTTTCAATTTAAAAAACAAAATAACATTTTGGTAATATGAAAATTTAAATTACATGTTTTAATACTTTTAATACGTTTGGTTTATTTTATTTTATTAAACACCCGATGGGCTTTTACATATAGTACATATTTGTAACTTGATTAACGAAAATATGTGTATCTCAATAATAAATAAATAACATTAAAAAAAAATCGTCAAAGTTTACCTCATTCGCGCATTGCAAATATTTTGAATAATTAGAAACGTTAGATATGTTGGAAGAAGTATTTGCCTTAATACCATCAGTTATTAGCAATTTGATATGAATGGCATTTTATTAAAATGGTTTAAATGAGTTTGTACGAAATTCCAAATACATATTTTTTATTCACGGTGGGTAAATGAGCTGCCTCAAAATGTTCGCGGTTTGGAGCACTGGCTGGTTAGCATAAGGTTATACAGTTCAAATTCGCACATTTTTTCACAACGCATAAAATTGAAAATAAATATTACTCGAGTGTTTAAGAATTCACGGTACAATTCGTTTCGAGCTAATTTAGTGTAACATCCCTTCAACTGTTAATACTCCGAGGATCGCACTCGCCCGTTACTGAATTAATCCCAAGACTATAATAAATACAGCTGGCATTAATTATGTAATTAAATCCGAAACCAGTAATGCTTAATGCGACATCTGTACTGAAATTAAACGTGGAGCGTTAAATAGGACTTAATTAATGAATACATTAACTTGTGTCTGTTCAACCTTTATTTGCTTTTATTCCTTGTAATAAATTACCCGACTGGAGCAGACTTCCCTCGTGCATTTCGGTTATTTTGCTGGAAATTACCATTATTTCTACAAGATCTTAAATGTGCTCACTTGGAAGGGTGCCTTGAGATAGAGCGATGTAAAAAAAGTTGACCGGTTGATTCAAAATACCCGGTCAACCGTTTTCTTGGAAATCCGATGATTTAATAAAGAAAGCAAAATCGTCAAAATTATTGAAATCGCATTCGGCATAATTTTTTACGTGATAAAGATTTTTATTAAAAAAAATTATATATATATCTTTGCTCGAATGACTTTTCCATGCTTTTATTTGTTAAAAAAAACTCATTATTCTTTACATAAACTAACTAGTTTCGGCACAACATGTGTCATCATCGGGTCACACTTATTTTTTATTGTTACTGTAAATGTATTTGAGAATCTAATTCTTTTTTATAAGAATAAGTGTTTTTTTTAATATTAATAAGTATAATTGTTGTAATATAATAGCCACTGGCTTAACTTCAACTTGTTATTTTGCTCATATACGTATTAAAGGATTATTAAAGTTTCAGGATTATTATTTGACGTGAAAATTACGTAATACCTTTCAGGATTTTTTTTCACAACTAAAGCCTCTTTACATACGTATATTCGCGCATATAGCGGGGTAATTTAAATTCTAAAACATGAGAAGGTGCCTACAAGTGCTTTAAAAGCTCGTGTTGTGAAGTAACGCATGTATCACAAAGAGAATTTTCGTCGGTCCATACGTAAAATCTCACTTTCCTTTTATCATGGATCTTCCTTACAGAACGTGACATCTATTGTTCAAATGTTGAAACCCACTTGGGTTTCATCGCTGGTTCACGTTCCGTGTTTTTTTTTCTGTTTCAAAACAATTGCTGTTTTCTTCTTGTTTTCTTTCCAGAATGTCAAATTCGCCCTTGTGAAAAGACCACCATACAGATTAAATCTATAAAATAAAATGTCTTCGTATTTAGTGACCAGATCTGAGTACCGAGTCACATCCTACCCTTCACTTTCACCTTCCCTCAGTTACTTCAGCCTCACAACATACCCCACTTGGACAATGCCAGAGATCTACTATGTCTTATCTCTATTTTGTGGGATATCACGTATAAAAAATATAACATAAACATATAAATTTGTTTTGAATTACTTCAATTTAATATAATAATCCTCCGGTTTCGGGAGTAACCTTCCTTTCAGGATTATACTAAGATTAAACTAAGATGCAAAATAATGATAGACGTACACTTTAATATTTAGGTGTTGGAGTGGGAGCCGACCAAAGGGGAAGGTGAAATTATGAGGTTTTCTGGAAGAACAAAGCGATTCACTGGAATAACATCTGAAAGAGGACTATACGATAAATTTACTTGGTTATTCAATATACTGGAATTATTATTTAGGGATTTACTAATTCCAGACTACTAAATTATCAATTTTTTGCCTTTATTATTACGATGAACAATTTGAACCCCTGTATCTTTATTAGAAATATGATCGGTTGAAATGAGATGATTGACAAACTCTGAAAAATTATTTAAACACCTTAAGTGTTCCGTGATTTTGATATTTGCACTACGGGATGCCTATGTCTTGCCTATGTAGAACGACGGACAGTCATTGCAACATAGTTTGTAAATGCCCGAGTAGCGTAATTTATGATCCCCATCTTTGGTGTTTTTTTTTTTTAATTTAACCTATGGTATTATCGATGCAGAAAGAGGGTTCAAAGTGGGCAGGTAAGTTTTTTGTAAGTGCAGAAAATTTTTAATACTTACAAGATTCTACCCTAATGAAAGGGATCATCTAAAATTCTATTTTTGTTTGTATGTACATCTGCAGCGAATAAAAAAATATTAGTGAAAACGAGTTTAAGTAGTTTCATAAAACAAAGGTTAAAATAGATAACAGGTACCTAATTTTATAAAAACAAAAAAACAGTTAAATATATTTGCATCTAAGTTGTTACCTAGACATAACATTGTGTGCAATCTATATTTTATTTTGTGTTCTTGACATATTTTATACGAAAAAAACATTTCATGAAAACAACTTGTATGCGCCTTATTGTTGCATTTCTAGTATCACGTACTTTTAGTGTTCTGTTTTATAGTAACTATCGTGTACAACAACACAAACTTCATCTGTATTACATTCTCGATGTACTTGTATTTCTATACTTACCACTACTGTCGCTAGATGGCGGTGCTCCCCAACTCAAACACGGGAAATCTTTCTCTATTGAGTTGGGCACTTTTTGTTAAATAAATTTATACTTTTTTTTTGTAATTAGCTATTAAGATATATATGTACTATTAAATACTTTATATGTATTTAAATTAAATAAAAAATAAAAATAAGTAAATGATAAAACTGAAATAACTTTTCAAGCATAGCATTGTTATATGTTATATATTTTAACGTTACATACTGTATAATTATAAGTTATGTTTTGTAATGTACCTGCAAAAATAACGGTTCGTAAAAATCAAATAAGAAGTTAGTTAAGAATTAAATAAATTTCGTATTTTATTTTGTTTGTATTTTGAAAGCATGTTTTTAAGTATCTAAGTGTGATTTATATCCAATGTAAAAATAATCAAATTATCAAAGAAAGCAATCACTTTGTGGCTTGACATTTTTTTAAGTGAAAATTTGTTTTTAACAACTTTTTCGTGAATAAATCGTTAAATAAAATTGTTGTAAAATTGATCCTAAATAACTTTTGATTTAAATATAAATAATTACTGAAAAAAACTTATGAATTAACAAAAGTTTATTAAATCTTAAGTGTATCCACAAAAAAATTACGTGAGTAAACAGTGGAGAAAAATATATATTTTTAAATAATAATACTTCACATTTATTAATAAAAACATTCCAAATAGTATGCAACCAGTTTTTTTATAATTATAGTTTTTAGAATAAATAAATAAAAAATAAATATATATATTTTGAATAACGAGGAAAAAATTATATTTTAAATATATCGGGGGTCTATAAATTAATTTTGAATGATTGTAACTTTTTTATATAGGAAAAACTTCAAGAAATTTTAATACTACAGTTAAGAAACACCTAAGGTGTTTAAATAATAATTAAAAAAAATTATATTTTGGAAACAAATCATTCTTTTAACATAACTGGAGGTTTCAAATTTTATATACGAATATAACTGGTTTAAAATCGATTAGTTAAATTTGAAATTTTAGGAATAAGAAAAAGTGTTAATAGTCAATTAAATAATGTTAATAATCACATATTTAAAAAACAATGCTATCTCTTAAATTTATTTTCACATTAATAACTATGTTTAGAATATTATTGTTGTAAATTTTAATAATATAAGAGTATGCATTAATTCATGCGGTTTTTTTTTTGGAAATTAAGGCTTTATTGTGAAAAAAATAGTTATACATTCAATGTTCAAAGTATTGTCCATGGAAAGCTACGACATTTGTCCATCTTTCTAGCAGTTTGTAGATTCCATCCCTAAAGAACTTCTCCGGCTTGGCGGCCAAGAATTTTTGATAACCTGTTCCGAAATGAAGCGTATTCCGGTGAGGGTATTCTGCATTGATCTGAAGAAGTAGTAATCAGAAGGGGCCGTGTCTGGGCTATAAGGCGGGTGAGGTAGAACTTCCCAACCACTGTTTTCCAAATAGTTTTTAACCGGTCTTGCAACATGTGGCCGAGCGTTGTCATGATGTAGAATTATGGATTCGTGTCTAGTATATTAGTATATCTATATTCTGGTCATTTTTCCGCGATCGCTCTCTTCAAACGAATCGATTGTGTTCGGTAGAGGTCCCCTTTGATCGTCTGATCCGATTTCAACAGTTCATAATACAACACACTCTTGTGATCCCACCAAATACAGAGCATTACCTTGGTGCCATGGATATTCGGCTTTTCCGTGAATGTTGATGGTTGGCCGGGCTTCACATACGATTTCTTGCGCTTGGGGTTATGGCAATGAATCCATTTTTCATCACCAGTGACAATCCGATGGGAAAATGATTTCTTTTTGTGGCGTTCAAGCAACATTTCCGACATGCAGAATCGGCGTTCGACGTCTTTTGGCTTCAATTCATACGGCACCCAATTTCCAAGCTTTTGGATGAATCCCAATGCTTTTAAACGTCTGGAAATGGTTGCTTGATCAATTCCCAATGATTTTGCAAGTTCTTCTTGCATTTGGCACGCATCTTCATCGAGCAATGCCTCCAATTCTTCATCTTCAAACTTTTTTGTCATACTTGTCGTACTTCATCTTCTAAGTCGAAATTGCCACTTTTAAACCGTGCAAACCACTTCTGGCACGTTCGATCAGCTAGAGCTAGAGCAGCCCTGGCCAACCCAAAAAGCACCCCGGGCCGCATTGACGACCTAAAATTTTCCAAGGGCCGCTCATACAGACATTTGAGCATTTGGTGTAATTATAAAAAAAATACTGGTTTTAATAACTTAAATGTGATTTTAAAGACATTCTGAAGTACCCGATAAAAAATATATTTCTTCATACATGACCGCGGGCCGCACCTATGGGCGCAGCGGGCCGCATGCGGCCCGCGAGCCGCGGGTTGGCCAGGGCTGAGCTAGAGCATGGTCACCATAAACCTTCACTAAAATACGATGACTTTCGGTAGCACTTTTCGTCGTGTTAAAGTAATGAAGAAGAACTCACCGCAAAAACACTTTATCTGGCACAAAGTTCGACATTTTCAAATGAATAGAAAAAATTGTTGTTTACGCTTCAACCAAATGACATATACTGAAAAGAGGCGCAATGACAGTAGCTTTCAAATGAATATAGTCACGGATGAACACGACGCGAAATAGTACTAGTAACGCCCTCTCTTAGAAAACCGCACGAATTAATACATACTCCAATTTTTTTTTTGTGTATTTTTATTTTCTTGATTTTGTTTATTAATATTATTTCTTGATAATAAAAAAAGTTTCTTTTTAAATTTCTAATGTAAATTTATTATTTATTATTTTACAATCATTTGTTATTTTTTTCTATAATTTTTATATTTTTAATTAATCACCCTCTTTCATCACCTATTGCTACTTTTTGTTTATGTTTTTGTTATGTGTCTATTTGTTTATTATTTGTCTATTATTTGACTATAATTGTCATTAATTTTTAGTATATTGTTTGTCCTAATAAGGGAAGCTTTCCTTTTGAAACATGTAGATATTTATTTATTAAAAACGGTGGTGTAAATAAAGTTATTCTTATTAATTACAATAATAACTTTTTTAATTTATGTAATAATCTTTCTCTTATTATCGTAATATATCAACTCTAATTAGCAGTTCTGAGAAAACTGCTTGAAGATTGTGGAGTGAATTTTATGAAATTTTGAAAATTACTTGAAGATGTGTGGCCTCTTCTAAGAAAAGCCTTTACATTGTTCGAAACAGCTTAGATTACACAACGATTAGAAAATAATGCTTGGTTTGTGGATTAAAGCCTTACACATGACGTATAATTAATTAATTAGATCTAGAGATTAATTTATGTGGGTAGGTAAAGAGTACGCATTGTGCTCGTATTATATGTACCCACAAATCAAATGATATTGTTCTTCCTGCAATAGTGTCACTGGTATCTCTTATCAGGGATAGTGAAATCGGTTTTGAATATATTACACTCTTTTATAGGCCAAATTATTGGTATATTTCTTTTAGCCATGAAAATGCCTTCTTTTGATATTTTTATGTGTGTCCACGCCAACATCTACCCATGGTTGTAAATCTTGGATATTGGATTGATTAAATCGGTCAATAAAATCTTGACGAGGATGGGTGAGTGTTATTCAAACTAGATAAAAACACTAACGTTTTTAACAATGAGTATATTTATGGTGAATTATACAAATGGTCTAGTGATGCTTGAATACCTCCACAGTGAGATAATGAAGCCTATTATTTTCTGAGAATTTCGTGAGATAAGAAGAATGATTTATGCACCTGGTGTTATTTATAACCTTGGCATTTCAAATCATAGAAAGATACAATCACTTCATTTCAAGAATTTGTCTATTTTGGCTGCGTTGGCTGCACTGAATAAGAATTGATTTACCATAAGAGTGTCCCAATAACTTTAAATGATTGAAATTAAGAAACACATTGGATGAAAAATATTTATCTTGCTATAAATGCTGAACAATGTGAATACCGCACAATAGTTCCAACTGCCTCCAACAGTCTGGAGTCTCAACTATCGCATCTCTAAATGGGGTATCTTGTAAAGCCGAATGAAGATGGGAAAGGAAAGAAGATGGGGAAGAGGATGGTTGGAAAATATCTGTCTATTCAGATCTGGTCGCCAAACACGGCTAAATCGTTTTAAAGCAACTTTTCGATTCCGAATATAAGTCTTACACCAGAGTGATACTGAAAGTATCTACAACTCTGATCCAACGTATTTCCTTATATGTTAAATGTTAGCGGGATCTACAAATTAATTCCTAAAAATGATCGAAAAATGTACGGGAGCAAGTAAATGAACCTCTCAAATCGTACTACCCATTTAAAAACCAATAATTTTGATGATGTAATGATGTAGCATTCCCTCAACCTCATTCATATTTGAGGTTAACTACCACGAAATTGCACTATATACTCGCAAATCAACTGTTATTATTATTGTTTCCTGCTCTGGAAATATTTTGTACTGTTTGCTTGCAATTAATTTACTTAGCATTCTTAGCATGAAAGCGTGTGGGATAGTTTATATTCTACAATCGCACAAGAAATAATTTCAAATTGTGAAGGAAAATTCAAAATAATCTATTGTTGCTGTTTTTGCAGACCACGACTTCGTATGAGGTTTCAATTTGGTACAGAGAAACTGCCAGTGGATTATTATAATCTCGTTCATAAATTATTTCTCTTGATTTTTAGTATTAGAAAGAGAAAAACTGTATTCATTTTGTAACATATTTTTTTAAGGGTAGATAATGTCACCAGCAACAATAATTGCTACTAAGGGGAAGTATGGTAAAGATATAGTTTTTTCTAATGGGAAATGTTTTAATTAATCATTATTAAGTTATTTAAGCTTCGCTTTATTATTAAAAAAAAATATTTACTCTCAAATTGGCCTTAACACATTAAACTATTTTTATTTATTTATTTTATTCGTACAGTATGAATAATAATATGTTACAAATCGAGCAATGAAAAACCACATCGAAAACCATGACTAGACTACATCAAATTAATTTAATGCACCAAAATATACAATGCATTTGTCAAAAGAAATAACTTCTATAGAGACTCCATGAAAAAAAAAGTTTTCCGTCTGAGCGAACATCGGTTGCAAACTGATGAAAAGACATCTATTATTTTAAAGGGATATAAATTAGGTTCTATTTTTTGTCGAATTAGTCATGTTCGTGTCTTCATTTACCTCAACGAAAATATTGAATTTACAGAACTAGAATATGTTAAACAAATGGCAAAGGAATTTGTATTTGAATGTCTGGGTATTGAAATACCAAAGCTTAAAATGATAATTTGTACAGTTTACTATAATGTTTTTATTATAAAAAATTTTTTAACAACTTAAGCTTTTACTAAATAAAATTTGCTTAAACAACAAAAAACAAAAAATGCTTTGTGGGAAACTTTAATATTGACACAAACCACAAGAACAAAAACGCTGATTTACTCAAAAACACCTTAAAATCTCACAAAGTTCGTCCGATTATTAACAAACCTAATCTTATACTCGTACAAGGAAATAAAAGTAAACATAATTCATAATATATGATATAAAATATAATATAACCTGTAAAATTTCTTAAAACTTCTTCCTTATCTTTGTTCTTATATTTTGTTTATTTAATTATAAAACTTACGTACTTCCTGCGACTGTCTCGACACAGGAACTCTTCCAGTGAGACAGACATCGAACATTCCTTTGTAATTATGTTTTATCAAGATTAATAAAAATAAATTAAAAAATGCGGTATAAATTGTACCAGTCTGAAAATGCCCGTAATAGGGTTAAATTGGTCCGGTCTGTAATAAACAAGTGGAAGACAGTTAGAAAGGATTTTAAATTTTAAAAAATATATAATAATTTCGAATGAAAACTTAGTATCTGTAGAAAACGGCAAAACCGTAGTATTTTCAAATAACCTATCCGCAGGTACTATCCGCAGGTACTATCCGCAGGTACTTGCCGATACGAAGTCGAACATAAACTCCTTCCTAATAATCCGTAAAGTTGTCTAAACATACGTGTTAATTTAAAATACGGTTTGATTTGCCTTTCGTTGTTTCTCTGCTTAGCAAACAACCTATTGAAGAAAAAAAAAACATTATAAATTTTTAGAAATTCGGCCAAATTTGCTCGTAAAAATGAACTAATTTTCTTTTGAAAAAGTTTGCGCAACTCCGTTAGTAAAATAAGTATTGCCGAATGATAGCAAAATACAGACTCCACAATGGAAGGTTTACGTTATCACGTCTCGGAAAGGGCCCTTAATTCAATGGAAAATTATACGAAGTAATTTAAGTTCCCGCGATACTAAACAAGCGAGAAAATAAGCGAGAAGATAAAAGTCCCCTTTTTCCCTCCAGCAAACTTTCTAATCTGGAGGGGAGAAACAATATTTGTCGTGTTCATACAAATTATTTCATGATTTATACAACACCTTTCTTATCTCCCCAACACGCCCTCTCCATCCTCGCCTTTCTTCATTTCAACTGGGCTGATTTACTCGCGAATCATTTAGGAAGTTACGAAAACAAAACCAGGCGAAAAGACATGAGATACGGAGTCTCCAGCGAATTACGGGGAAGGATAAAATAAATATTATCATATTTGTGGTGTGAAGTAAAAATCATCATATTTACCGGTAAAATATAAGCCTTAAGGTCGAAAATTAAAAGAACAATCATTCTCCAAATGTTAAATCGAGGTTAAACGAAAAAACCTTTTAAATATTGAGATCAATTGTTTATTCACGGGTACGTACGGAAAAACTTTTTATTGTACGTTGTAAACTTATAAAAATGCTGTATATTTTAGTTTAGCAATTATACATTGTATTTAAACGTCCAGTGGTTCACCCCAGACACAAGTGGGAGCTACTAGACCTACTATGGAGGGATGCCGTGAACGTAGCTCAGGATAGGGACGCCTGGAGGCGCCTTGTCGATGCGATGGGTCCCCGATCCGAATAGGACAAGGTGAAGAAGATGTATGTATATTGTATTTAAGTTTCTTGAATGACTGGAGCTTTAAATATACAATAACAATTTATTCCATTTCATATATCGCGTGTGCACCCGCCAACAAACGATTCATTTAATTATTTTAAAATATGACTAGCGAAAGATTTTTTCTTAAATAGTTCGATCAGCGCGTATTACATTTCGTTTAGCCTTGGATTTTTCACCGTATCATCTAAACATCATTCGTATGCCAAATCTCAAATTTCAGTACAGCACGAGCAAAGCAGGAATCAACCCGAGCATAACCCCACTTTTCATTAAAAGGTTTTATTTTTATTTACATTTTCGGTGATTTTTTTTCGCAGAATCGCCTTCAGAACGTCAATCCTAGTGGGATTTCAATATTTTAGTTCATTCGGTGCCAAAAGGACAGAAAATGGAATGGGCTTTGGAAGCAGATAATGGACGGTTACCTCAAGAGGGTCTCCTCTTGGGGTAAGAATAACCTCGTCGAATTTAATGTTTCAAAAACCCAATCATGTCTGATTACCTCTAAAAAGGATCGAAATGACAATCTAGTATCCTTTAATGGAAACAATCTTCCCAACAAGCCCTCCATTGATATGCTTGGTGTAACCTTAAGTGACTAGCTCAGGTATGGGGGCTCCATCGAAGCCAGAGTAGTTGGCCTCTCAGAAGCTGGACGTATTGTACAGAGCCCGCAGATACTTTAATATAACATAACTGATGACCCTGTACAAATCGCAAGTGCGCCCTATTGTAGAATTTGGCAGCCACCTCTGGTCTGGAGTCCCAAAATATCTGAAAAAATCCTTGACTCTCTACAGAAACGGGCGGTACGTTGCGCAATTTTTGGAGCACAGACGTCAGGTGGGAATGATGTCCTTGTTTTACCGGTATTTTAATGGAAGATGCTCTGAGGAACTAGCGTCAATGATCCCTTCGGCACCGGTGCATAGTCAGGAAACACACCAAACGCGTAGCCAACATTATCACACGGTTGACATTTGTCACATGAGATGTGAACATGTTCACTCCTTCCTATCCTCAAAAAAAACTCTCCACACAGAATCCCCAAAGATGTTATAGGCCTTGAGGGAAATTATTTCCCTCAGGGTCTCCTGTGTGGTGTTTCCGTAAAAAAAAAGTATATGACATAATTTTATGGTTTTTGGACATATATTAAAAATTTTCAAAAATATTCAAGAACCTTCTTTTTTTTCTTTCCCTGGGTAAATAAAACCATTTTTTTTATTAAATTTACTTTTTTATTAATATATTCATAAATTAAATATCTTCATATTAGAACACTCAGCATCATATTATATTATGTCAATCTTACATCAAAACAATGCATGTATCGATATATCGTTTACCTGCGCATACCAAGCTTTATATTTTTTTAAGCTTCTCTATTTACATAAAGGCGAACCGTTGATAACTCCATCGTAACCTCTCCATATTTCTTGCGAATGTCGCACGACATAAAAAAAAATGGTACATCGGAGCTCTCAGCGGCAGGACAAAAAACGATTTCGCAATTCGTTAAAAAAAGATCTGCCAAAAATTGTACAAAAAATGCACATTAATTAATTCAAAGAAAACTAAATTGTGACATGTTCCTTTTGCGGATGATTGAATCACTTCGTACCGGCAAAATGTTGTGAACAATGTAATAATACCTTCCAAAATTTTCAATATTTTATAATTTCTCTTAGTAATAAGTCTCATCAGAAACAGATTTGTTTATTTTACTTGAAAACTTGACAAAACACTATCCAAATCAATTATTAAAAATTACTTATTTAGTGTCGAAATTTCTTCGATAGATGTGTAATTATTTTGTGGCCTCATTATTAATATAATTAATAAGTAGAACTTTGTTTAACTTTGTGCTGAAATTGTTCATTGATGTAACCTTATTTCTAATTTGGGTAATGAATGTATTCATATATACCATGAACACGAATTTATCTCTCTGCATAAAAGTAATGAAATCAGATCTATAGAATTATTTATCGCTCATTCCACGAAGAAATTCATTCAGAATATTGAAATCTTACTATAAAATAACGAAAAATTATTAACTCTTACCACTCCATTATTTTTTTTAATATTTGATGTCAGCCTAATTTATATAATTTCAAAATATTAATTTATTGATAGGCAGTTACAAAAGGGTTATTTTATAGTAAAACAAAAACGGAAAACAGTCAAAATCTTATTGAATCGTCAATTTAAATGTTTTTTTATCGAATAATCACAAGAAACAACGTCACGTGTCAAGTTTTGCGCGCGAATATACACCGCGCGCGCACGTCTTATCTTGTCGTACGCCAGCCGACAACTGAGTTGTAGCGTACAAATAGTCATGTCGGCTGGCACCCGACAAAGGAGTGGTAAGGGTTAAAAACATCGACCATTGATTACGTTCATAATCATCTTACAGATTATAAAAATAAATATTATTTACATAAGATATTTTTATGCTATTTTTTTCTATATTCATTACAATTAAATTACGACAAACAACTTATAAAATAATCGTAAATTATTATCTTGTCTCTTTCTGTAGAATTATCGTATCAAGTAATTAATATAAATCAACATTTCCAAATGTTAAAAAATCCTTTGAAATATTATGTTACAGACCTAGACTAAAGTAATATTTTTAAAAAAATCTTTCAATGGAAGAAATTGGTCGAATTATATAATCATGTTACTTTCAGTCGCACTGTGAAAAAATGGTCTAGTGATACTATATTACATACAATAAACTTATACCTAACACTGTTCTGCATCCTTTAAAAACTACAATGATGTCCTTTGGATAAAAATAGCAGAACTACTCGTACATAAGTGGTGGCACAAACGGCAAATGAATTTACTTCACCCTCGACTACTATCGATAGATTTTTTCGTCATGCGGGGCTAAACTTACAAAGTAAGGTTGGGGTTGCGGGGCATTCTGGGCGTAATAAGGAACCCTTCCCATCGTGGCATAAGTGGGTCTTATTGATGCTGGAGCAGAGTGCATGTGGGCCTTGTGAGGCAGGGTCCCTGTGCTCATCGAGCCATTTGGTGGCAGTGTAGCCGCGTAAGCGCTTCCGTAAGGAGGAACTGCGTACAAAGGTGGCAGAGCTTGCATCGGGCCCATTGGCCCACCTGCTAGCGGTCCTCCTCTGTACTGTGTCGAGGACATCCTCAACCGAACTATGCAGATGATTATGACGAGTATTGCAATAAATGCTACAACTCCTCCTACAATTCCAATTATTAGGGTGTCATCGTTGTTGGCCGGTTGGCTTGTAATCGGGGCGCCTTTGGCATTCGTATTTTTCGATTTTGGTTTTTCTTCGTTTGCTGGAGCAACTGACCAGATGATTTCTGGCTCTGGGGTTGGTTTGTGCATAACTCTTGATGGCTTTACTGATAGCGTTGATGCGGGAGTCATTTTCGTCGTCGGTCGTCTGGGATCGCAGGTTAGTTCGTCATCTCCGATTTCAATAAGTAGTTGGCCGAATAGGTAATCTGGAGTGGCGCATTTAATATTTGGCATGTGGGAACTAGGTAGCCATCTTCTCAGAGCTCTTGCTGCACAGTCGCAATGAATTGGGTTTGAAGCTAATCCTAGCATCGATAGATCCGCCTTCCTGTCATCGAGAGAAACGAGGAGTTGTGGTTGTAGAGATGTCAATTGACTGCCGGTGACATCGAGAATAACCCTTGATGATCTCGGCAGAGGGAATAAGAGTGCTGATGGAATTGCTGTCAACGATGTGTTACGTAGTCTTATGGTGATGCTCTGACTCTTAAGTCCTGCGAGAGCACTTGATGAAATGCTCTTCAGTCTCGGCCCCCTGATGCCCAGTTCTTGTAATCTTGGATGAAGAGCGGATTGAAGCTGGTCACTTCCTACAACGGTGTCTTTTATTTCAATGTCTAATTTTTCCAAAACTGGAAGACTTTGGAGAATTCCATGAACGTCCAAATACCCCAGTCTAGGATAGTTGTAGGCATTCAATTGAGCTAGATTCACGAGAGGTTTGAAAGCATTTCGTTCCATTTTGGAGCATTCTTCTAGATTTTCAATGCTTAATAGTCTTAACGAATCCAAACCGTCCAAATCCCCTTGAGATACCGCCGTGATGGGATTGCTGGACATATTCAAGTATTGGAGACTTTTAATAACATTCCATATTTTAGAGATTGATGAGCTCAAGTCAGTTATTTTGTTGTTTGAGATATCCAAAGTCTCCAGCAAAGTAGTCCTCTCAAAGGTTTTATCAACGAGATTGGAAATATTGTTATGAGAAAGGTTCAAATTATGTAAAAATGGTGTTTCGAGTTGGAATACCTCTTTAATACCAGTTCCCGCTAAATTTAGGTCGCGTACCGTCTTCGGTTCACCTAAAACGTTGGCAACAGATTCCTGTGATAGCGGATTAAACGACAAATCCAATTTTTTAATATTCACCATGATGCTATCATCGGCTGGAATTTCAACTAGTTTATTGTAAGACATATCGACAGACGACACGAAGAAGTATTGCTTTTGCAAAGCTTTTAGTGGAGGCGTTTCAAATAAATTATGGGCAAGGTTAATATTTTCTAACATTTGTAGACGAGAGCGATCAAAGATCGTATCGGGCAGTTCAGTTAATAAATTGTGTTCGAGATTTAATAGCTCTAGCCTTGCGAGTCCCTCAAACGTCCTTTCTCCCAACCGATCCAAATTATTAAAACCTAGATCCAATATTTGCAGTTGAGTTGAATTGTGGAAAGCCATTTCACTAATCGATTCCAGTTCGTTGTTTGAGAGCAGCAAAGTGCGTAATTTTGGGAGACGGGCAAAGTCAAGTTCTTCTACACTTTTCAGCCCATTGCCTGATAAGTCAATGTGTTCTAAAAACTGTAAGGAAGCAATCAACTCAGCTGGGAAGAAGTTGAATTTGTTCCTAGCTGCCACAAGCTTTTTCAAACGTGGGTGAATTCTGAAGGATGAAGGGAATAGATAACTCAGTTCATTATCCGCTAAGTCAAGGACTTCAAGACTTGTTCCAGTGTTGAAAAATTCTCCTTTGAAAGCATTCAGTTGATTGCCTCTCAGAAGTAACTGTTGTATGGACATGACATTGACAAAAGCTCCTTGTCTAATATTCGTAATGTGATTATTAGAAAGATCAACAAGAGTAAGATTCCTAATATTTGCAAAAGCTCCTTCGGGGATTTCTTGAATGGCATTATCGCTCAAATAAATATTTTCTAAGTTCATTGATTTCGCAAACAAGGCTACTGGAAGACTCTTGAGCCCATTGTGGCTCAAATCAACGGTAACCAGTTCTGATGCCTCGTGGAAAAGAGTATGTGGAATAGTATTCAAATGTGGGTTGTTACTCATATTGAGGAATGACAAATTAGGCATGATGGAGAAGGCATTTCTGGATATCTCGCTCAGTTGGTTTCCTGATAGGTCCAAATACCAAAGTCTGTTAAACTGAATTGGAGCTCCAGCCAGATTAAGGATCCTGTTTTGCGATACTGATAGATATTCCAGGGTGTTTTCAAGTCCTGCAAATATGTCAGCATTAAGGATATTGAGCAAGTTGCCATTCAAGTCCAGATGGGTCAGGAACTTCAAATGCTGAAACACCGCTGGAGGTAGTTCTCTGATGACATTTCTGGCGAGAACTAAAGAGGAGACGTGTTCAGCCATCGACCGCAAGATGTCGCTGGATATAGCAGTTACTCGGTTGTAACCAAGGTGGATTGAAGATAGTCGTGGAAGTCTTCCAAGGGCTGATGCAGGGATGAGAAGAATGTTATTATCACGTAGCAGGAGAGTCTCCAAATTGTCCAAGCCTTCAAAAGCGTCATCTTCCACCTAGAAATAAAGAAAAAACCATCAATTAATGCTGTAACGAAAGTGATATTTCTATAATTAAAAAAAACTCCCGAAGGGGGGATTTTCCCACCGGAAATTTTACTCGGAATTTTCGCAACACGGGGGGTGATAAAATAACTGCTGAGCTATCGCGTCAACAGTCAGACTCACCATGTTTTTTTCAACGGAATGCTGGAATAGAAAAAGTTTTCATTCATCATTGTTTTAAGTTGGAGCACTAGAGGCATTTATCTTTATTTAATGCAAGCTAAATAGTCTTTATTAGCATTAAGCCTAAGTTCATATAAAGCCTTAAGTCATATTAAGCCTTAGGTCCTATTAAGCCTAAGGTTCTATTAAGCCTAAAGCCCTATTAAGCCTAAGGTTCTATTGAGCCTAAGGTCCTATTAAGCCTAAGGTCATATTAATCCTAAAGTCCTATTAAGACTAAGGTCCTATTAAGCCTGTGGTCTTATTAAGCCTAAGGTCCTATTGCCTAAGGTCCTATTAATCCTTAGGTCCTATTAAGCCTAAGATCCTATTAAGCCTACTGGAGACCGGCGGGAGATTGTTTTGAGGCATCAAGGACCTTCCAAGAGATATAACTTCGGTAATAATGACCATCATATTTATTAGTGAAGCCCTGTGAATGATTGTATTCTGTTTCATGATTATTCCATGGTCTTCGGATCAAATACATCAGAACCCGGTACAAAATTTGCTTAAATATTATTACTTACAGTTCTAAGTGCATTCACGCCGATATCCAAATATCTCAGTTGGCGAAGTCCCAGGAATGTCCCCGGAGCCAGATTAGCGATATTGTTTCTGCTTAAGTCCAGAGCCTGCAGAGACACCATTGATCCCAGTTGGCCGTTGTCCAAGTGCTAGAAAATTAATAAAATTGAAATATAAACAGATTTATAAGATAGGTGTACGGGCGAATCATTTTTAAGAGCGCTCGTTAGTGACGAGGGTAAATTTGTCTATGTTCGTAGTAACTTACTTGTTTTTTGCAAAGATATGTTTTTAGAAATTGTGCCGTCTTACCAAATAATGTGTTTTTATATTTACAAAAAAAAAATTATATCTAAGTAGTTTCCCCAGAACAGCTACTTACAGGTATATTCAGAGGAAAGATTTATTGACATTGCCGATCGGATACGCCGACGTTCAATAGACGCACTAAAAAATAAAAAGTGTAAAGAAAAATATAGTTTTGAAACTCAAGCGATATGGAGTATACTTATTATGTCGCAATCTGCGGTGATTTTCAAAATTATCGTCAATTACTCATTTCCGTGTCTTTAACATACAAAAAAACAATAATATATATCATTTTTCCAAAAAAAATCGTTAAAAAATCATTTACTCATGTGCCATCAATACATTTTTCTCTAGTGTTAGCACGCTTAGTGTGCTTCAGAGAAGCTGTACATAGTTAGTGTGTTTCAGATGAACTTACAGTTGCACAGATATTTAGAAAAGAAGAAAGTAAAATAAATTCCAATTAATACACGAAAAATGTCCATGAAACAATTGTTTCAAAAACTTTCTTTTTTTCCTTCTTAATCTGTGTATCTTTAAGCATTCTCAGATTTGCGGTCTCTGTGGACTACTCCCCTGATTATAAACGACCTGAAATAGAAGGATATAAAAAAAGATAAGGGAGGTGGTAATAAATTATTTTCTAAAAATAAAATTAATTAGAAGTTATCTGGTTACACCACTGCGCTGTTTAATATATAAATATCAACATATTTCGGAAGCGAAGCTTCCCTCATCAGGATACACAGTATGCTAAAAATTAATGACAAGTATGGACAAATAATAAACATAGTAATAAATAAATGGATTATTTCTATAACGCCGTTTTCGTGAGAAAATCACCTCAAGGGCGCAAGAACAATAATAATGAAAGAGTAGACAAATTACAAACATAAAAAAAATAAAATTACTTACCTGCTTTAGGTAAGTAATTATTTAAAAATATAAAAACAAAAAACAACTGAAATAAGAATTAAACAAAAAAACATTAAGACAAACAAAAAATGGTAAATAATTAATTTATATTTAAAAAAATTAAAAAAATCATATAACGATAGTTATTTTTATTAAAATTTACATTAATAATATTCTAAAAATAGTCATTAGTGCGAAAATAAATTTAAGAGATACTTTTTTTTTATATTTGATTAAATAATAATTTTAAAATTTATTATTTAAAATTTAAATACATCTATTGAAAAAAATATTTTCTGTTTACCGTCAGCATATTGGTCGACAGGTTCAAATTCTTCAGAGCCGTGAAAGCCTTTAACGCCACGCTCGGGAACTCCGAGATGAAGTTCTCCGACAGGTCCAGCTTGTCCAGCCTCTCGGCGCCCTGGAACACGTCGCTGTTCAGCCTGGACAGCCGGTTCCTGCCCAGTCCCAGAGTCCTCAGGTGCGTCAGACCCGAGAAGGCGCCTCCGTCTATGTTGGCCAGCATATTGCCTTGCAGTTGGATCTGTTCTAAAGAACGCTGGGAGCTGAATGAGCCTTGACGAATTTTGGCTGAAATAAAGAAATCATTAAATTAGCCTATTGTATCAACTACCGTAAAGTAAATAAGTAGGCACTTTGGATAATAGAAACAAAGGGATGTGGCCATGAACAATATTTAGTATGAAACCGGGAACACAAAAGGATCGACGACATCGTTTACTACTGTAAATCGCATCTACACACAGCAGCGCCTCTCCTTTGTTTCTACCTATACACCAAACGCATAACTTTCTTTCCATTCGTCGAATAATGACACCATATTTCATCAATATCATTTCGAGAGAAACTTCGTGGGGATAATGATAAAACGAAAATTTTACGATTCCACAATTTAGTGCTGAAAAAAACAATAAAAAAATATTTCTTTAATTTTATCTGAAATTGACGATTTTCAGAACCTCTTTAAAAATTATGTGTACATAATTTTTTTAAAAGAATGCCAACGTTTATTATTTGACAAAGATGTAGCTTGCAATTTTATGGATTTTTAAGACTTAAACAAAGAAAGAATCTTCGTAATGTTTGATTAGTTTCGGTTCCTTCGAATAATAACTTTATGAATATATAATTCTACAATATTTAAAATTCCATAATATTAATGAACACTAAAGTGATGATAAGGTGTAGTATTAAATAGGCCGATTTTCTTACACCATTGTGTTAAATACAGCATCATTCCATTAAAGTTTGTAACTAACCATGACGCGATTATTTCCGGTCTGGGCTGTTTTAAACCCAAGAATAGTATTAAAAGATCCAAGTAGAAAAAAGGTAAGTACAGTCCCCTGGCAATTTATTATGGCCACCCGAATTATTATTATTTTTCGTCAAATATTATTTTCGTATGTATTTTTTTCTTCATATATACACGTATTTTGTTCAGTAAAATTATAAAGATGTAATAATATCACGGTCTCCTGTTTACGTAACAGGCAAATTTATGATTGTGCTCGCAACATCGCTATTTTGGCAGCCATTCCGTGTTCCCATCGTGACGGATTTCCCTTTCATTTCTAGTGGATTGTAGCGCCTAATTTGAGTCTAACGGAATTTCAAAGATATCCGATTTTCTGGCGGAATCGAAACAATTAAATTCGGTAGATTGGTGAAAAAAGACAAAACTTGAATATCATTGGTAGATTATCCACGGAAAAGAGTAAAAACTAAAAAATAGCCCGTGTGAGTGCACTATTGAGGAAAACATCATCATCCGTAAACGTTATTAAATAACTCAGCTTGAAACTAAGATTTAGAGGAAAAGTGAGGAAGACCATAATAAATTACCCGGGGACTGTATAAAAACAAGATTCTCCACTACGATCTTTGATATTTAAAGGTTTCGAGGTAACATTCTTTGCTGCGTAAAGAATAAATAAATAAAAAAACTTTTTTTATCATTTTAAAATAAATTGATTTTAGTTACTTATAATGTTTTGGGGAAATATCCTTTATTTTTGTTCCTTTCGCATTTCCTTAATACTTTTGATATTACCCAATTGGAGATGATATAGTTCCACTAGCTCAATAGCACTGGAAATATTGTAACATATTAAAATTTTATTTTGTTTGGCGTAATGAGAAAAATCTACTTTTTCCCTTTAAATTTTCGTTGCAGAACCCATTTGAAATTTCGCGATATGGCCGTGAAATACGATACACTTATTTGTGACCTTACAGCTTAGAGATCATGTAAAGGTTGCTAGTACGATATTCTTAGTACAAAAATATATTCCTTTAATGCCTTATTCGAGATGCCAATTCCCAAAATACAAATTCTTGGATGGTATTACCTTGATTAATTATTGTATTGAATGATTGAAAGAGAACAAACTCAGAAAATGATAAATTAGAATTACAAGTTTATCATTATATGGAAAATGGTCGATAAGACAACTCAGTGTGATAAGAGTAAATTAGTTTATCAAATAATAATTGCAAATATTTTCCATATTAGAGTCGTGTTTTCTCAGTTGAATCGATGGTTTTCTTTTTAATGCTTTTTGTTCAAAATGAAGAAAAACGTCATTTGATTTTCTAAAAGGAGGGCTCTTCTTTCTTAAATTAGTATAATTTTAATGCATTAACTGCTACATGATTATAATATGTAAATTATAACATAAGTCAGTCGTAGTTTGTAAGAAATAAGCTAATCGTCAGATGCAAAACCTTTGCTGAAAACTTTGTTGTAACTCCCTCGTTTTCATTTAACAGAAAGGATTACAGCGGAGCTCTTTTTCAAACACTCCAAAATGAGCAACAAAAAAATTCAATTAAATTTTCACCGCCCTTTCATCCTGAATGAGCTAAAATCAAATTGAAAGCAGCGAATTCGGGTTTTTCGTCCATATATTTTTTTATGATCTCGACTATGACTTTTGGTAGATATATTTTTTATGATCTGAACCCCGTCAGAGCGTTTTATCCACACGGAAGATAAATCAGTGGGATGGACACCGCGTGGGTGTCGGAATTCGCTATCGGCCTCCGGTAAATGGAAACAGGAAAATATCCCGTAAGTGTGGTCAAGTGTTTTTAGGCGGCACGTGAAATTAAACTATTGATTTATGGAAAATTCCTGGGAAACATTGGAAGACGTGTTTGAATATAAATTGTATTTAGAGCGCCTAACCTCTGAAAAAGTATTTGAATTTCAACTATTTATGAATTAATTTGAGGCATTAACCATTTATCGATGGGGTTTTATTCGTCTTGGTAATAATATTTGTCTGGAATCGTTAATTTATAGTGGAATGTCTTTTTTTATTGACAATTTCATTGGAACAGTCTGAGAATCCCCGTTGTAAAGTGAAGCCAGGTCAAACATAAAAAAGTTATAATCGTAGTATACCTAGTATGGTACGACTGAGAACTCCATTGTCATCTCTTTTACAGTTACATGCGTTGTTTATGAGATGGAAGGAGAGGTTACATCGAATCTATCATCGGGTTGCTTATATTAGTGTTAGAAACCATAAAAAAAAACTAAAAACGGAAATTTCAGTTTAACATAAAAAATTATTTGTATTTATTTATTATTCAAACACCCTTAGGACTTTATATACAAATACATCATTTTAAAATCACATAAGAAAAACAAAAAAAATAGAAAATTTTCACAAAAGTTAAATTACACATGAAAAAAAGTTAAGTTACACTTGAAAAAAGAAAAAGGAAAAACCTGCACCGAAACTAAAAATACACAGTAACAGAAAAAATAACTAGTACAATATCCACCAAGTCAATATTAACATTAATAACAAACAAGTAAATAATGTAAAAGTTGTAGTTCACAATAACTTATAGCTAGGTCGAAACAATTCGTTCATCCTTCTTTTGAAATTTGCCAAGTTTAGATTATTGTCAAATACATCCATATCATTTAAGTATTTGCTACCAAGAAGTAAGTGTTGAATTGGTGAATTCAAACTATAGTTAGAACGGGATATAGATATGTAGTAGAAAGTTAATGTCTTTCTTGTAGTTTGATTTGGTATGTACAAGTTGATTAAATGCAGGACTTCGGAACAATTTAATTTACAGTTTAAGAATTTTAGTAAAAAGGTTGGGTCGTTAATTTTCGGTCTGTTTTCTAATGTTGGAATATTTAAAATATTCATTAACGATGGGTAATTTATGTGCTCTAAAGATATGTTATAATTATTATGTTTGTTTTATATAATTAAGTTATATTATATTTACATTTTTAATTAATTACTTACCTACTTTCTTCACTTATTGTTAATTTTTGATTTTGTTTGTAATTTGTCTATTCTTACATTATTATTTTTGTATTTCTATTATTTGTCTATACATCTACGCTTCCTAAGCATGTTGATATCTATATATTATACAGTGGTGTAAACTAAGTTTTTATTTTAATTTTATTGTATTTTTTAATTATTTCCCGCCCTGCCATAAGCCCTTGCCATTATTGACGTCACTAAAGATAATGTTTTTTGATAAAATATTTTCATCTGGCAGCACACGTAAATGTGTTAGATTCTCCACTCAGGTTTCAACATCAATATCGAGATTTTGAAATTGTGTATGAAAGTAAACTTGCATTTCGTATTCATATACAGGGGGTGTGACAGTCTGCATTAAAAATGTAAGAATTTATTATCCGAACAGTCAGGGTCTTTCGGGATCAGGGTCACTCTGAGAATATTATACGTATTTTTAGTCCGCAGTAGGCTGGAGAGTGGCAAGGCTATTTGGAATCCTCACGAAGTGGGATGCTCTCTCAAGTTGCAAAGGGTTCAGAAAAAGTTTTTGAGATTTCTCTAAATTAGGGGAGCAGGGCCGCCAACGGTGGCTGTATCCAACTGCTTTTTTGGTATACTCGAATTTCACTCCCTGCAAGGAAGGGGTATACCTCTACCCATTTTTAGACTGCTGTGATGCTGTATAGAGAATTCAGCTATATTGGAGTCCATAATCCTCTGTGTTCTTGACTAAGACATTCATAGATTATTCTATCTCGCCTGTAAGAGTAACCTGTCCCTGTCCCTGAAAAAAAAAATTATATAGACATATATCGCGTCAGTAAGGAGAGATTCAAAGGAAACTCCTATTAATTATTGAAAGAAATCACCTCATTAACCCGATTTCCACCAATACCTGTATTTTTTTTCTTCATATACGTATTTTTTTATTCTTCGTATCTACATTTGTACTTATATGTATTAAACTCACTATTATTTGTAATATGTAAGGAATTAAAAATAATTTTTTGTTATCATTATTATTACTATTATATCAAAATACCAAAAGAGAAACAATTGACAAACCTTCAACAACTGTCCTCATGACTAGTTATATTTAATAAAAATAAAAACAAACACACATAACCTTGGCATTTTCACCATTTTCAAAAATTATTGAAGTATTTAACTTTTATTTGAAATAGAAACTTCAAAGGAACATACGAGTATAACTCAAGACGGAAAATATTTGTTTACTCATAAAATCACAAAATTCCCCTCGCTATCGTATTTTATTTAAACAGATCAAAATACAATTTAGAAATACGATGGGTAGTTATGTATCTAGTAATATTTATTTAAAGATTTGAATTACTCGTTATGAAACACAAGGTTCCGCAAATAAAACCTACCATGAGGTAAACATTGATTTAGTTTTCGAGAAATATATTATTATAGTAAATATCTGTACTTCGAAGGTAGAGTTTTAAAAACTGAATATCGGAAATATCGAAATACATTTGATAGCGATAAATTTATACTGAACTGTGTATACAATATTGAAAAATATTGTTTTTTCAGTCACCAACTAACGTAAATGCCAGGATGTTTTTGTACACGTTTATTATTTAAACTAGCCAAAACGCTCTAATTTTGAGGTGAAAACGTCTTTAAAATCAATATCGGTATGGGGAGGCAATCGCGCCCAAATGAGCGACAGTTTTTGTCGAAGTGTTTTCAAACTCCAAAAACTCGATTAAAAATAGACATAGCACTGCCATCTTAGAAAAATTTTAAAGAAAAAAAGTTGAAACTTTGAGCGAGTACTACTGCAATATTCACGGTGATCGGACGTCGCGAACTGTGTGTTTCCGGATTGACTATAAACGAGATTACATCTCAGAATTATGCATTCCGAATGAATCAAGTTTTATTTTTAAAAATAGTATCTATTTTACAACTCATCCTGGCGCTCCAATTGTGAATCCCAAAAGCTTAAAATGATACGAGGTTGTGAATTTGAAAAAGGTTAAAAATTTGAGAATATTCTTAAAATGTCGCTATATACGAGTAAATACTAGCAGAGTTGCAATAAATTGGCACAAAAACGTAGAGCTCAAAATTTTTATGAAAATGTCATCAAAAATGCCCAGCCTAGATCCTTAAAATGTCGCTATATACGAGTAAATACTAGCAGAGTTGCAATAAATTGGCACAAAAACGTAGAGCTCAAAATTTTAATGAAAATGACATCAAAAACGCCCAGCCTAGATCCAAAATCGCTATACTGTTGAAAATATATTCTCAATATACTGTGCACATCGACCTACACCTATAATACACGATTGACGTTTTCACGACAATAACTGTCCAACACTGCCTATCTACATATTCTTGTGTATAGCGGCCACTAAGGAATTTTGCATGAGATTTTTTTGTTAATTTCTATATAATTTTAAACATTTTATGATAAAGCATAAAAATAATATATACATATATATTATAGATTTTTTTTCATAGTCCTCCTCACTGGGAGATCCTGTGCTAAAGCGAACTAGGTTTTGAATAAGGGGGTTTCAGCAATTTCTATATTTCAACTTCAAGGTAGGGTATTTCCAGTAGTTTCTATGACGTTGTTTTAAGAATACTAGTCAGTTCTTCTTCTGTTAATTCCTTAAGCCAAGTTTTTTTGGACTGCAACTATTAATTGAATTACTTTGTTTGATACTAAGTGGGAGTTTGTTGTATAATTTTACAGCTAAAAATCCAGAGCTTCTTTGTCAAAAAGTAGTATTACACTTAGGTACATTTAGCTTGTCTGCTTTGCTCTAGTATTATGATTATAAGGAGTGATATCCTTTTTTTTTAAATAATGAACTAGAACATTTTTGGAAAAAAAAATTGTACGAGTATACTTGGAATGTCAAAATGCTTAAAAATTTCCTGTGTTAAATGATCCTTATTCATTTATGATACCGTCACATAGTTGTCAATCTCCCTATCCAATTATGTATGAGATAATAACTATGACATCTAAGTCGTTCGGAGCGTTTATATATGTTGGTAAATTAATTATTCTTCTACATAGATTTCTTATTTGTAGAATAACCACATACTATATTATTAGTCTATTCGTAAATTCACTTAAATCGATTTATTCCTACGTTGTTTAACTTTTTCTGTGTTATTTTTGTATTGAACTGTAATAAGTATATATTTTTTTTTATTTTACTAAATAAATCAATATTTATATAGGTATCTTCAAATTACTTTTTAATTTTTTTTTTCATATTAAATAATGTTTAGTTACACATATCGTCGCTGCATTTATAATATAGCTTATGTGCGGTTTCGTATATTCTGAGATGATCGAGAAAAACTGCTTTAAAACATAATTGCAGACTAGATTTGAAAAAATATTTTTTATAATTACTAGGCAAGCTTTCCAGCTTAACAAATATATTCTTTTTAGCAAATCCAGTATTTGCAATTATTTTTGAAGGAGTTTTTCTGGGTCATCTCAGAATGTACGAAACGGCACATAAGCTATATTATATATGCAGTGACGATATGTTACTGTATTCACAAAATAGATTATTTTATTTGACATACGGCGAAACGAAATGGACTATGGTATTTACTAAAACACGGACCAAGCTAGCATAGCAAGTGGGGCACAATAAAAATATAAAATAGATAGATAATTACAAATAAATTAAATTAAATTAAATAAAGGATATATTTAAAATAAAAAATTATTAAATAAATAAATTTAATATTTTCCATTAAAAGCCCTCATCGCGTAATTATTATTGTTCCACTTTTAGTTAAGTAAAGTCCTGCAATCTGTGTCTTTCACGGGATATCACATTTGCGAGCTGAGGGATGAAATTATAACATACCGATAAACAATACTCGAAACTACATTTACGTGGTTTAATCATCGCCAAAAGCTTCTGGTTTCGAGATATCGACAGCTAAACTTTGATTCCTAGTATCGTCACCACGCCGTATTCAAAGACCACACTAATATCCCAGTATTTGATGAAACTACGTCAAGGTCACAACGGTATGACATTTTCCACGGGAATACCCAGTACCTAGATATGAACGAGTATAAATAATACAGACTAGAAGTGCCTTCCACGTAGATTTAAATGGAAGCCGGTGTGCCTTTAACTGAGTAACTTGTGGTTCTAGCCCCGAGAGAGCCAATGAAAATAAAACTACTACAACACTCTGTTTCTCTTACACTGCCTGCATTGTATATTGCCACTCCATTAGACCGAAATATTTTTTGTTTTGTTTTAGAATTTTAAGGCCCGAATGGACAAACTTTGGGTCACGAACCACGCCCACATCGCCTTTATTTTGTTCTGCTTTATGCTATGCTTTAAATTAATGAGAATGGATTGGCACAACTGAAGAGATAAACCGTAGAAGTGTTTTATCTTACTTCAACTTCAAATCGAACAAACATTTTCATCTATCAAAATTCTTTCTTCGAATGATCTGAAGCCTATTAATCGAGGGGTTCTATGTAAATGTGTTTTTTGATATATGAGACGCTTTGATATTATTTCTCAACCTTGTTTAATAACAAACATCGCCTCTGATGAATGTTTCGGTCTTTGATATTAATATTAAATACATTATTTACTTAGCAATAACCATTACCTATCTAACTTCATACATTAATTAAATTAACTGTTATGTAATACATTATATATCTATACTTTGTTTCTATGGTATTTTTTTTTTGTTTTCATACATCATGTAATATGAATTAAGCTTGTTGATTTGACTGTTCTAAAAAGGGTAAGTTCCCAATTGGACGGTCAAAGTGTTCTTACTGTAAAATATGTTTTCTACATTAAATAAATAAATAATAAAAAAAATAGAAAAATAATGAAATTGTCGACATCAGCTTTCTTTCAAAATGGGTAGGTAAGACCAGAATATATATGTTGCTATCGTAAGTTTTTGACTGCTATACGTTATTCAATTGTAATATTAATGATAATAATAATGTTCTATTCCAGAAAATAAATGGAAATAACAATACGTAAAAAAGAAAAAGAAAGTAAAATATTGCAAAAAATATTAATTAATACAAAACGTAAACGTTTATGGTGGATATTTGACGATAATGATGGTAATCTCAGATTGGCGTACTCTTCACCATAAGCTTCCCATGCGGTGGCGGAGAAGTGCCCTAAAAGAGTGCACTCGTCCCTCCAGGAATATTTCCGTCGCGCTGCAGTATCTCGGTAAACGGAATAATTGGTGATATTTTTTATTGTAGGCTTGAATAAACTAAAAAATTGAAGATACATTACTGGGACAGCGCGCGTGGTGTCACTGAACTGAGTCCAGTGGACACACTTGTGACTTATTGCATTTACATACATTCGTTCATCAAACAATCTGTCACCAACACATATTTAAAAAATAAAACAATTATTCATTTTAAACATACATTATTATCATATTCACAGGCGTTGTTAACGTTAAAACTGAAAACAAGAACGTGCAACACTTTTTGTTCGATTTATATGAATATGACGTGTCTTATATTTTTATAACCATGAGTATAATGATCGTAGGTGTCTTTTAACTTATGCCAATGCGATGCAGTGTAATATATCCACAGTTCTAACGTATACAGAGATGTGCAGAATGCGTTGAACAGTATTCTTAATTTAACAGTATTATAAATATAAGATTATAGACGAGTTTGACAGCTTTGATATTATTATTTATCTAAATTTGAAATTTGAATGAGTTCTACTATTTAATGTTTAATTTTACGAATGACAGCTGTTTCGCCTCTATATTTCACTGGTAAACTGTGGAGAAGCCACTGACAGACGATCAATTATATTATTCATGAAAAATCTATTACTAGAACCCATTACCCCATTGTGAAAACATCAGGATGGTTTTCTTCTAGAATTTTTGAAATAGATCGAAATTGAAAAAGCCCCGTCTTCAATCTCGCAAACAAACAAAAAATGACCTTTTGGCCACATTTAGAAATGTTTTAACGAAGATTGATGAAGAATAAGAGTTTGCGGGAAGAAAGCCCACGCTCTCCTGAACAAAACACCGGGATTAGTAAATAGATTCCTAGCGCAAAGTAGATATTTACCGACCAGTGGCGTGCATTGCATCTTGTAAAGCTCCTTTGTTATATAATAGGCTCAGTGACAACATTAAAACTATAAATACGCTAAACTTATTTAAAAAAGTGATAAAAAAATCTATGTTAGCTGAGAGTGGTGATTTCGCTTTATCCATGTTATCCCTTATGTTGTAATCAATGTTGAAACATTATATACGCTCGATATTATCATTATTATCTACTTATTATTACTTACTTACTACTATTTACTTCTTATTACTTTCTGATTACTACTTATTACTATTTACTTATAATTATATTTTTTTTACCTACATTTTATTATTTACTTAATACTATTTACATAATTTTATTTTTTATCTACTTATTATTATTTACCTATTTTTATTTAAATATTATTTACCTATTTTTATCATTATTATGTACTTATTATTATATACCTATTAATATTTACATAATATTTAATGTGTATTATTATATGCTTATTAATATTTACTTATTATTATTATTTACCTATTATTATTATTTAACAATTATAATCTAAATTTTAATTTTTATTTTATATCTACTACTAATATTTACTTATTAATATTTACTATTATTTACTTATTAATATTTACTATCATTTACTTATTAATATTTACCACTCTTTATTCATGTATTATTATTTACTTATTAGTATTTACTAATCATTATTAAATTGTAAAGCCGCTCATCTCAACACAGGCCTGTCCTAGGGAGATGAGTGTCTAATGTTTTTCTTGTCATAATTAAATTTGATGAAATTAAATAAAATTAAATTAAAAATTGCTCTATGAACAAAAGTAGGCCGTGTGGTATCTTAAGTTCAGGTATGATTTGTGCATGGAATATTTTATATTGCCGTTTTTATTATCATCTTCCTTTGATTGTTGTGGTCAACTGACTAAATGAGCGAACGAATTGTCATATTAGCCTTTAACCTAGTGGTGGTGTTGGAAATTAAAAAAAAATGTGAAAAGGATGAATCGTTTAAAACGAATATATCATTACGTAAGCACTGTAATATTTCACAGCCTTTATTGAAAGCAGCATGTTATCAACGTTGAACGATTGTGACTTAAAATTTTCAAAAATTTATTGTAAATGTGTACATGATCAGAAATTTCTCATGTATTATTTTTCATTTTCTTTAAAGGTTAGGGGTTTCTTAGGGTAGGCACAGATTTTCAGGCTTTATGGACTGCACGCCACTGGTAAAAACACATTTGATGATTACTCGTATAACCTTGTCAATAATAATTAGTAAATAAATGCTTATTTTGTTGTAAAATTTATAATCCTGATAAATTTTCATATACCTACTAGAACCACTAGGCAGTACGTCCTGTTTCACACTGTGGTTACAAAAACAATCCATCACATGTTCTTTACTATAAATAGACTCCTAGTCCATGGTAATTAGTACTGTGAAGTAGTTGACCACTTTAATATTTCCCTGGTCAAGTAAAAATTAATATTTTGAAACGTATTATGAAGTATATATATGTGAAGGACTTTAATGATAATGTTTTTACCTGGTTACCTCGTAAGTTTTACTATTATTTAGTACATTGCGTAGATACATTTATAAAGCATATAACATAATAGAAAATGCATAATATCCTATGATAACTAATGACAATTGAGAATATTTAAACAACTACAATGTTTACAAGTGCTATTATGTGTTTTCATGTCGATATTAGTTCCCAGCTAAGCAGATTGCCTGTTACAAGGAACCAAATGCTCCAGTTATGCGTGGTGTAATATTTTGTAATTATTGTTTGACTTCAATCTATCTAATAAGTGTGTTATGAATAATAGGTAAGAATAAAGTTAAGTGATATTATTTAATCATTTTAAAGACTCCCCTCTACCCAAGGCAATTAAGCATTTGATTAATTGACTTTGCAGAAGGAGTCTGAAATTTAGTATCTATATGTTCTTCCTTTGTGCTTTACTATATGATCACCATATTTAATGTGTTTCTGGGATAATAATTTATGTGTATGTACTGGTATGTTAAACATTTTTTTTAATGTTTGTAAAGGGGTATTAACTCTAAGTAAATAAATAAATACTAATTTGATAAATGAATGGAGAAGGTACATATTTAATTACTTGTTTTCGATCGATTTGTTTGATTTTATAACCTTACAGTGTTGACTGGTGCTCGTAAAACGACTTGTTCTTCGAATGCTTTTATTGTGACTGCAATTAGTATGTGATAATATACTTACTAATTCGATTTTCCTTCAGAGACAGTATCTTCAGAGCGCGTGGTCCGTTAAGAGACGTGCTAGGGATGGCCATCAAATTATTCCTGTCCAGTCGGAATTCCTGGAAATAGAAAACAAATTCAGTTATCTGTGCTTGTTGAATTACTCTTAATTTTATTTCTTCGGATACTTAACACGTTCATTGCTAACTAAAATTTAACGACTCAAAACCACATGGCTGCGTCTGTTTTAGACCGGAAATGGAACAGACGGCGCAACGCGCAAGGCGCGTTGCGCGCATGCCGGTCAAATTACTGTCAACGCGTGACGCGCGGTGTCAGCAATGATGAATTTTCCGGCAATTAGTGACCGGATGGGGATTGCTTCAAAAAAAAATTCTACATTGGAGCCCTGCCATAAATCTGTTCCATCAATATTTTGTGCCAAATTCTATTATATCACTTCTTATTCTTCTGGTGCCCATATATCTTCTATAAGAGCTAGGTTATTATCAGGATAATCTTTACCCTGCAGACTACAGCAAAGAAAAACTTATATCTACCATCACTCAGAAAAATATTGTGAAATTAAAATATTACAATTTTCATGTATTATATTTTTTTTATATGAATATCGCACAAGAGTCCCAACTCCTCCCAACCGTCTGGAGCCAGTGAGACTATTGCATCCCCAATTGGGGAATGTTGTGAGGCTGAAGGTATTGGGGGTGGAAAGGAAAAGAATAAGAGGAAGGTGGGGAAATACCTGGCTATTTAGATCTGGTCACCAAACAAGGCTAAAATCCACTTCAAGCAACGTTTCAATTCTGAATGGTGGTCTTTCACCAGGGCGATACTGAGAGTATCTTCTACTCTGAATATATAATATTATAAATAAACGATTAAAGGGTAATTTAATAAATTCTGGTAAAAATAATCATATATTGAGGGACTTGTCTACTTGACACTTCCGTTCCGAAGGGGGTAATACACTTAACCCAAACGAGATATTTGTGCGATATCTAAGTATCACATACTCTATAATTTAGGTTATCCTAGAAAACTATTGTAATCGATCAGCATTTAAAAAACACGTCCCTTTGTTTTTAGGATATTAAATAATTCCATTAAATTCTATCAAAATGCCAATGAAATTACTCCCCCTCCCCAACCCCGTGGTTCGCCACTCTCCCGTTCGTATCACCAAAACCCCCCCCCCCGCTTCTGATTTTACCTAAAATTTTTAACTTCAGGTAAGTAAAGGTTAATTATTTGTTTCTTGTGTGAGCTTCTGTGTTTTGAGAACGGACGGTTTATTAGATGTTTTTTGTATTGGTAATTACAAGGTCAAATACAAGGCTGTAAGTGCTCATTTTTTTAAAGTCAAATAAAAATTACAGTATAATCATAGAATAAAGAAGGCCAAAAGAAAGCGATGCGAGCGTTTTTCATGATCCAAAAGTCTGGCCAACCAGGCCTTAAATATGAAATTTAAAAAAAATATTTCATCTTCATTTCATTTCTATCAAACGAAGTGGCGATATATAATGTAGGTAGTTTAAGAGAGTATTTTCATTGGCTCTCTCGAGGCTAGAGCCAGAATGTGCTAAATCATTGGTTTCCATTCAAATCGAGATGGAAGACATTTCTAGTGTATTATTTTTTCAATGGGTATAAATAATATGGCGTCTCGTATTATTTTATACAGCTAATTGGATTTTCAAAGCACCATGGCCTATGATCGCAATTATGTCGAGCGTTGAAAGTAGGTACATTGGCAAAAATGACTGCAAACCTACTAGCACCTGATCTCTCCGTTCGAAAGTTTTTTTGCTACGAAAACCGAATCGATTCTATGCTTTACGTGTTAAAATTAATTCAATTTGACCATACTGTTCTGCCGCCGCAATCTGTCCTTGCGTTTCATGTGTCGTCTATGAAAATATGTAAAGTTTATAACAGAGCTATAAGCGGTAGCCATGTCTTACATGTCATCTAGTGTGTTTCACAACAATGGGGTTAGATTTTAAACTTCATTTCACTCTTGAAATCCCCGAACGACCCCCTACGTAGAGCAAAAAATGGAGGCTAGAATGAATTACAGAGACACCTTGAATCCCGCCATGAATTAAGTGCTTACTGCAAGGTAGGTTAATGGAATGTCTGGATAAAAGAAACCGAAATTAGTTCCTTCGTTTCCATTGGGATTAGTTTTGTTACAAATTACAAAGCGAAGCGAGTTTAAGTTAACAGTAGAATACGAGTAACTTGTTTTTGTTAGAATTCAGAATTTAAAGTAGGGCATTGTAGAACTAATTAAACTTTACTTTTATTTTTATATGTGTTAAAATTACCAGAGCCAGAGAAAAGATTTTTTTTTTCTAATTTCTCCTATCAAAGGTTGGGTATTGTCAGAGATCAGGAAAATCTTCAAATGGCAAGTTTCAGCCCAGAGCATGGACGATGGAGATTTGTTAGTGCCTAATTTGTACGGAATAGTATTTTGCAAGGATCAACAGATTTCTTTCTGTGATTATCGTGATTTCAGGTGTTATTAAAATATGTTAATTGCTAAAAATATTAATTATAACAGTTTTTTGGGTAAATTATTGTGACTTTGATAATTAAAAGTTTTTTTCTAACCTACGACATTATATTATTCATTAGCCACAGACGTTTTAATGAATCACCAAATTATTTCTTGTTGCTAGGCCGATAATTGTTGGTGCATTGATATGATGAAATTCCTTTAGATCCAAGCTCTGGAAAATATATACCTTAAGGAAAAGGCCAACATATTTATGAAGAATTCTTTTTCTCAGTTATTTAATTTATGATTGAAATCAGAATGAGATAGGCAGCGAACCGCCGCTGTCTATAGTACTATGCTGGTAAAACCGGAGATGATTAGTCTACATTGTTTATGTGTTTGTCTATATTATTATCTAAGCATTATAGAAACGGTCTAATTAATAAAAAGTAAGTTTAAACAGTATTGTGAAGAAAGTGAATCTTTTTATTTATTTAATGTAAATCAAATTTAATAGACTTATTATTTTAGTTTTTATTATTGTAACAGCTGTAAGGAAGATTATTTATTCCCCACTACTCAGTATGTTTGCAGGACCCAAACAATATTGCACATTTAAATAAGTCAATAGAATTGAAATAACAAATCAATTGAGAAAATATTATCATTTAATGCGGAGAAAACACATTATAAATGTAAGAACATCAAAGAAAAATATTATTTTAATTATTTTCTAACTTAATCGGTTTTACCGGTAATAAATCATTTTAAATACCGTCCAAATTAAAAATAAGTGGAAGTAAATTAAATTAAGTAAGTCTTCGCAATGTGGTCTAACCACAGTTTTAAAATGGGCATGAACGCCGAAACAGCTGTCAAAATAATGAGATCTAAAATACTTGCAGAACTTAATAATAACATTGTTAAATTTTATTTACATTAAACAAAATTAATAAATTAAAAAGGGGTTTACGAATTAAACGCAAAAACAATTAATAAAGTATTTTTCATTAATTTAATACCCAATTAATAAATAATAATTACTAAACGTCCTCGTTCTCATTAATAAAACACAACCAAACAAAGCGTAGGTTTCAAAGACGTGGTTGCAGCATCTTCCACTACTGCGCCTCCTTTAAATCTTTAATTTTCAACCCATTGGGCTAGACAGAGAGGACGGACCGTCAAACAACTCGGTCTTGGCACACGCTCTTTGAGTCATTCACATTCATACATGCTCTTCTATTATCTGACTCTTGATATGGCCCGACTCAAGTATTTGGTTCACTCAATCGTGCCATGGCTTCCTCAGGTATCCCCGGCTTCTTCTTCTATTTACATATGAATCATATACTCTACTTACATTCTTTTCTCCGTTCATCTGCTCCACGTGCCCAAACCATCTAAGGGTCCCTTTCTTAATTCTAGTCATTAAGCTTGCATCAGCCTTGCATTCTTTGCGAATCCCAACATTTTTCACAAAGTCATACATGGTTTTACAACATATACGCCTCAGGGATGTCATTTCTATATCATTTAGTGTCCTTTTATCCTTCCTCTGCCAGTTCCATGCCTGACTGCCATATATCAGGGTTGGTATCAGCACTCCATTGTGAACTACTAGCTTCGCATCTTTATACATTTTTTTATTAACGTCCTGTCCTCCATTAATGAAGTTTCCTCACAGAGCAAATAATACAAAGAGATGCCCTAACACGCAAGAGGAAGAAACTAAAATAATGAGGTGAGCTTATGTGGGTCACTATCATTTGATTTGAATATAAATTCATTCCGACAGTCTCCAGGCAACTTGCATTGCACCGCAAAGTATTAGTATTTACTCTTCGATACGCAAATCTGCTAATGATCAACTCGTCTTTATTACTATTGTGCGGAATTTGTGGCTCCTTTATTTCCGTAGCTGTGGAACAGATTCCGAACAAACCCAAACAGCCAATAAGTAAACCAGTAAATAAGAAAAACGGTTCTGCTTGTTTACACAAACCGAATATTTTGTTGGAGTATGTAGTTGGACCCTTTTTACAAATGTTTTTAAATTTCAAAAATCACTTTAGCCGATCAGTATAGCTGTTAATGTATTATATAATTGAATAAGTAAAAACGCTTGTCTTTGGATGCGATAGTTTTGATTATTCTCTTTACCACTTCTATTTTTACAACCGTTGAATGCGCAGGAATCCGTAATTATTGTTTTATTCCTTACAATCTTCGAATGATCGCTCGCCACGAATGATGGCGTCATATATTCGAGAAATGCGTGAACCCGCCTGATGTCAAATTTAGGTTGTCACGTGGTTGCCTCCAGCCGTCGAAATGATTTGCAAATATGGCTAATATGGCAGTTTATTCATTCGGACGTCGGTAAGTTTCCCACATTTACTCTTCTTTCAATATCCCTATCAGCCTTTCCATTTCTCGTAAACATACATAACAAATACACAAACTCAACCACCTGCTCCAAGTATTCATCATTCACAACTGTATTGCACACTGTTTTCGTACTCTCTCTTTCAAACACCATGACTTTAGACCTATTTGCATCCATCATTAACTCATTCTTCATGCATACTTCGTTCATCCTAGATACGAGGGACTTTAGATCTTCCATACTGTTAGCAATCAGCAGCATACAACAGGAAATTTTACTAGGACTATTTTTTTTTCTTTTATTTTAAATTATCTATTAGTATCTTACCTATCTATTTTTATTTTCTTTTATTATAATTTATCTATCTACCTATTATTATTTTCTTTTATTATAATTTATTTATCTACCTATTATTATTTTCTTTTATTATAATTTATCTATCTACCTATTCCTTTTTTTAAAATTATCTATCTACCTATTATTATTTTCTTTTATTATAATTTATCTATCTACCTATTTCTTTTTTTTTAAATTATCTATCTACCTATTATTATTTTCTTTTATTATAATTTATCTATCTACCTATTTCTTTTTTTTTTAAATTATCTATCTACCTTTTATTATTTTCTGTTATTATAAAACATCAACCCATCTATTATTATTTTCTGTTATTTATAACTATTTTCATTAATACCTAATATTACTTTTACCGGTGAGTAGCTGAGTAGACAAATGCATCAAGCTCCCACCCTGCTCGTAACGATTGTAATAGGAATTTAAAAAAATGGTAAGGTAATTTTTTACTTGTAAATATATAAAGAAAAACTTTAATCAAAACAGAACGATAAAACTATGTAAAAGTGGAAACAACTTTCGGATCGGACCAGTTTTTTCTACTTGAGAAAAAAACTTATTTGTCCCCGTTATTATTATATCGTAAGCATACTATGAAAAATGGCAAAATCAAGATCCCTGTTCGTTGTCAAAATAAGACCGAAGTTCTCTTCATAGACACAAGCTCGTAGCTTCGGAAGTCAGAATACTTTTTTTACGTACGTGAAACAAAAAATACTGAAACAAATTAAAAATATCCTCACTTGCGAAATTATAAGCTTGCATCCATGCAAAAATTCTCAATCTCAATCTGTCAAAAAACAATGACTATGACTTTTCGTTGTATGCCCACGATATATTGTACTATCGCCGGACGCTGAAGTGTTCCAGGCTGGAACCTGTGGGATGCATTCCTGATGGTGGCCAACCTTCTATAGGAGTGGATACCAAAAAAGAAGATACGGTTATCGCTCATCTATCCATAGAAGTAAGTAGGTACACATAAAAAATGGTTATAGAATTCCATAAAATATTTCAGAGAGTTGCCAAACACATTTAAATTCATTGACTTAAATAACATTCACGCCATTCTAAAACAATTAAAAAAATACTGTCATAACTTTTTGTTGAGAAAAGAGCATTCAACTGTAATTACCTCACAGAATAGATAATTTTTTATTATTTTTAATTATCACATTGTTTTAAATTAAAGTAAATCGGTTTTATCGGTAATAAATTATTTTAAATACCACCCACATTTAAATCGGGTGAGAGTAAATAAAATCTTGTAAGTAAGTCGTCTCAATGTAACCTAACCATAGTTTGAAAATGGTTTTAAAGGGTGATTATGATTAATAGTTCAACTTACCATCAAATTATCACACCCCTTCAGTATCCCCTCCTCAATACCTCTGATATAATTCCCGCTGAGGTCCAGTAGAGATAGATGGGTGAGGCCGTGAAACTCGGAGGTCGAGAAGATGGGGTTGAGGTTATCTCCGAGGAGATTGTCCGCAAGGATCAGCTCTGTGAGAGAGCTCTGCAGACCCGTCACCAGCCGTTCCGTGAGACGTCGCACGGAGTTGCCGGTGAAGTCGAGGTGGCGGAGGGGTAGGTTTAGGTCGGAGAATATCTGAAAGAAGAGATTAATGTAATAAAATATTTCTTTATTGAGGAAATAATTTTTGTGGGAAATATTCATTTATTCACCCCGATGGTTTGGTGCATGATACAGAGATAAATAATAAGTTTTTATATAGTAAATAACAAAAAATGGTGCACAATTCAGAAATAAATAAAAAGTTTTTTTTATGTAGCAGATAACAGAAAGTGGTGCACAGAAATATATAAAAGGGTTTTTTTTATCTAGTAGGTAACAAAAAATGGTACACAATACAGAAATAAATACCAAGTTTTTTTTTATGTGGTAGATAACAAAAAATGAACATGATACATGAGTGTATAACATATGATATGAATGTATAATATTTTCAATTTGTCTAACATGTGGGCTAATGCACATGTTTCATAAATTGAAATTTCGTGAAGCATGTCTTCAAGACAAATAAAAATATGTGTTTAATATTTTAAGATATAAATAATCAAACCAAATTTTACATTAAAGGTTTCACGGACTATTTTTCGGCATCTTGATTTTATACAAAATCTGTTAAGTATGTCCAAACGACTACTAACGGTATATAAATTTAGATATAGATAGACAGATATACAGCTAACATCAACTGCAAAGAATGAATTTTTACAAATATTCACGTTTATCAAATGTTCAAGGATAAAATTGCTCTTGGATGAACCACGCTGTATAAAATAACTGCTTATTTTAAACAAGGTTTTATTAAAGTAACTATATAGTGGTTTTGGATCAACTAGGAGGTCTAATTCTCCAACTGTAGGAAAATAAATGTTTTTTTTTTTAATATAAATTTTAAGAAATTTGTGCAAAATATAGGACAAAAAATTCCCGACAAACCACTTTTTAGTAGTTTGACAAAACATATTTAAGCATGTTAAAATCATATTGAGAAGACAATTTTACCTGTGTCGGCAACGCCTGATGCCCCGCCCACCGCTGCTTGAACGACACAATCGGCGCGCCGTATGGCAAGGGCGGGAATTCCCCAATAAATACGACCCGGTCGCAGTCCACGCTGACCTGGGGCGGGTCGCCCGGCTCCTCGGTGCCTCCCGACACGCTGCAACGGCAAGGGTAGCGCAGCGTCCGGTCCACCTCGGAACAGGGGAGCCATTCTGAAGCATAAACTGCCGATAGGAGCAGCAGACAGAGTAGCGGACGCATTGCGATCTGAAACAAGAGAAAAAATAAAAATACTGATTAAATTTATACACAAAGCCCTTTTAATTTTTTTTTGTTCCTCGGGATTATGTATCACATAGTGTTTTTTGTTGAAACAATGATCGTTGTTGGCAATTCTGGATATCGCAAGGTTTATTGTCGGTTAGTATTTCCCCACCTCCCTCTTCCCCTTCTCCTTCCCCTCCCCAATAACTTTAGCCTCCCCAATTGGGAATGCCATAGTCTCACTGGCTCCAGACGGTTGGGAGCAGTTTTGACTCTTGTGCGTTATTCATATAAAAAAGGTGGTTAAAAAATATCCCAGTGATCAGTGACATGCAGTCCATAAACAAAAACCAAAACATAAAAATTAGTTTTTCGTTTAAAATAAGACGAATTTCTAATTTAAATGATTTTTTTCCGTGAATTTGGTAATGTACTTCTCTACGCTCATTTATTCAGTTGGCCTCTAAAATCAGCAGATGATAATACAAAGAGCATTTTCAAGTATCCAATTCATATTAAATTACATACCCGAACTTGAAAAACTACTCACAGCCTATCTTTAGTCATAGAGCAATGCTCTCCACTGCCAGTGATATTTGGTGGTTTTTTTTTATAATATCGTTAGGGGCAAAATAAGAAACGAAAAAAAAAACATCTCTTCCCAATAGGTATATAAAAGATGTACTGTTCATAAATTGACTACCTGGCACAATTCTCAATATCGTATTTCATTGAAACATTGACTTTTTTATAAAAATTTTAGAAAAATTACCATTTTTCTTAAATAATTAATAAATGATAATGAAAACTTTGTTTTGACCACCGTTTTTAATAATAAATTACCTATATTTTTCAAAGACAATGGTTCATTCTTCGGAATACAAAGTATATTAACATTAATGTGAGATACAAGTATACACTTAAACAAAGCTATAAATGAAGTTGTGGGAGAGTATTTGGGGAAGTTGTAAGAAAGATTTAGTTACATGTTAATAATATTTGATTCACTGTTGACGCTTTTTCATAATTCTAAAGTTTCATATTTATCTAAATGTCATGATATTTATATGTAAAATTCCTAAACCCTTATTTAAAATTTTAAAAATTATTTGTTTCCAAAAGATGGTTGGCGAATTTAGAATAAGTATTGTTATTTAAATACCTCAGGTGCTCCTTTGTTCTAGTGTTAATTTTTCCTTTATACAAAATAGTTACATTTAAATTAATTTGTAGACCCCAGATGTATTTAAAAAAACCATCCTTATCTTTGGTATTTAATACACTGTTTTTATTTGCTGATTGTATAAGATTATGGTTATATTGGCGATGTTTTTAATTACTGGAATTGTTTTTGTTTCAGATAAATAAATAATATTTTATGTCAGATATGTAGACGATACCCCCATATGTTGGAAAGGAACCAACCGACAGTTAGATATCATTCACAATTGAACATGACATCGAAGGAATTTTTTTTGAACTTTCATTTGATAAAAAATAATAATATACACATTTTCGATTAATATAACTTCGACAATATTTACAAAACCTACTTTTACAGATGCAATAATAAAGGCGAACTCAATTCATCCTTGGTCCCATATATTATCACCTTACCATTCAATGGTACAGTTAGACATAAAGCAAAGGAAACGATAAAAACAATCGTGGCTAATAACGCCTAAGAGGCAAACAATATTGAAAAAATTCTAAAAAGAGAGAAAATAAAAACAAAATTAATCTAATACGTCCGGCAGATAATTTTTTTTTCAGTTGGAAAAATTTGCATGTCTTGAATTTATATCTTAAAAAAAAGCAAAATAAATAAAAATATGGTTAGCCAGAACCAATAATAAGATAGGAACAAGCCTTTTTAGGGATCAAAAAGTAGAAGTACTTAATATTAGTGGCATATATGAATTAAAATGTGAGCACGCCAACTGTAACGCTACCTATATCGGACGGATAGGAAAGGCTTTCTCAACTATATTCAAATAACATGTACGATATTAACATAATAAAAGCACTTTTTTTTAATTTCGCAGAACATCTCTTAGTGAATAATTACGCCCCGCTTGACAACAACGAAACTTATAACTTAAACCCTTACATATGGAATGAAAGGGTCTTAGATTAAATTTAGTTGGACAATTCGAAATTAATAAATAAACTAATAATCCTAATATAACATAAATTAATAAAGAAAGGAATTTTTTTTCCAACATCTCAGTATTTTCACAAAACCTAAAAAATAAAACCCATTCAAATAAGTCAATAGCATTCACCTCGTTAAAACAATTAAGAAAACATTGCCATTTAAATGCGGGAATACATATTTCAAAGTACCTTACAGAATAGAGAATATATTGTCAGAATTATATTCTCAGTAAATCGATTTCACCGATAATCATTTTAGGCACTATAAAAATAAAAATTGAAATCGGATGGGAGTAAATAAAATCATATAAATAAGTCGTCTCAATGTAGCCTAGCGGCAATTTGAAAATGGCCTTGAACGCCGAAACAGCAGTCAAAATAATAAAAAACTAAAATACTTGCAGAACTTCATAATAACATGATTAAAATTGAATTATATTTAATTAAAAAATATATATAAAAAATGGAGTTCCAGGAATTAAACACAAATACAATTAATAACTGAAATTGAAGTTAAAAGCAACGTTATGAAAAAGATTCAAAATTGTCCGCTGATTTATAAAAATACATAGTGTAGGAATTTAAAAAACTGTTTTTTTTTCATATGTAATAAAAATTCTATAGTTTTTAAAAGTAACAAATTTAAATGATGAGAAAAACGAAATCACAATCAATTTATCAATAAATAGTAATATAAATTTAGAATAAAGCGATTTTTTTTTTAAAATTAAAAATAAAACACTTAGCAATTTTCAAATACTTCCATAACGAAAAACTGAAGAAGAAAAATTAAGTAACTCAGGTAGTTTTTTTTTAATAATGTATTGAAAACATTTTTTTTCTACAACATTACGCGTGTGAAATAGTTCACACCTCTCAATAAAAATAAATATAATCTTGAAAAATTATTTCAAATTTCCTTTATACATCCCCTCAAAGGTTGCCCAATGGTCACATAAGGCTGAAAGAAGCGAATATCGAGAATTGGACGAAGCGTTGAATTTTTTTTACAAAAAACCTTCATTGAAGTCATAAAACCCCGCGTTGACGTAATTACCGGTACATTTATTTTTTTTTGACATTATACATTGATTTTATTACGTATCAAAGCACATTGGATTCCTTTTCCAAAAGGAATATGTTTCCTTCTACATTTTATTATACAGGGTGGGCAAAACTTTAGTATTGCATTAAAAAAAACCTGTAATAAACACGAAGCAGATAAATATGTACAAATGCATGGCTAGAATATGAGATATCATGTTTCTATAAGGAACGACCAATTTAAGAGTGCCCAACTTGTAATACATTGATGGAGAACGTTTTAGAGGTATACGTCGAACCGCATGGTTTCGGAACCTACGGAACTGGTACGAGTGCAGCTCCGCTGGGTTGTCCTGTGGCTGACTACTGACCTCTGATAGGATAGAGTATCGGGAAAGACTGTCAGTATGAACTCCGTTAGGAGCATTTTTAGTTAAATTTGTTTGAAGGATGTCACGTGACATTTTGACCACTCCGAATTTTGTTTTTCAATGGGTTTTTGTCCTATTTTACTCATCAAAAAGTTCTGGAAGAATTAAATTTGAACGTTTAAAGTGGCAACCTTCGCTTTTAAAGATAATTTTTTTTTAAAAATACACTAAAACCGTTTCCATTGAAACGACGTTGAATCGCTAAAACGTTGTAAGTCAAAAATTGACACCAATACGAAACTTGAAAATTAATATTTAAAAAGGCTTTTAAAGGTCAGCACTCAAAAATGCACACTTTGAAGTCTGCTAACGCAAGCAATACTATAAATGATTTATATGTACATTCTATTATCGTAAAAATTTATAAAATTGTAAGTATTGAAGAGTTGTATATGAAATACATACTGGAAATTTAGGTAAAACGTTGAAAAAGCCTTCACTCGTTTTCTGACAGCACTTCTTTTAGACATTTTAGCATTTATTTCATAGAATTTAAAGCACACGTTCATTGGATGCGTCAGACATTTTTCTAACTATCCGTAAATAATTTACACAAAAATGATGACTGGTATCGGTGGTAATACAAATTTTCAAAGTGGCTTTTAGGGGCCATTTTGACAGCTGACTCTTAACTTCCAAATCGAACCACACTAAAATTGTAGTAAATAAGAATTGTGAAATTGTTTTCTGGATACCGTTTATTTTTCTACTTAAAATATTTTCCTCCATTCACGTTAGCCGGACACGTTCTTTTCATTTCCCATTTATCCTTGTGTTATCTTCGGCACATTTCCTTTTCCATTATCCTTCTAATCTTATTTCTAGCCCCTTGCTTCCTTCCTTCCTTCGCCACATTCTTACTATTGAATAGATGAAAGGATATATCGGCAGTTAATGATAGGACGGACCCCAAATCAAGGGCGAAATACCTGCGGAAGAT
>JAHDVE020002836.1:0-25439 GCA_022606495.2 Halesus radiatus
ATATAAGGGCTGGAAGTTTCGCCCTCTAGAAATCTTCCAGTCCTTAACAGTCTTCCGGAAAGTTCTGGAAGGAGTGGTGGAGTGTGTTAGTGAGCCAAGAAGGTTCCAAAATTTTCTGGATGGTTCGCTAATGCTCTAGGAAGTTATAGAAAGTGAAAGTACTAGAAGCTTTCAGAAAGAGTAGCGGAGTGTGGCGGTGAGTCTAGAATGTTCTAGAAAGCTCTAAAATGTTCGATAATCTTAATTTTAATCAATGTATATTATTAAAAAAGTAACAATTATTATTTTTATAAACAATAATTATTAATCTAAAACACTCATCCAAATTGAAAAAACCTTCCGAGCAAAGATAAATGTCGCCGGCAGGACTCGAACCCGCACCCTTCTAATGTCCGGTCAGATGCTCTACCGTTGAGCTACGTCGGCTTATCGCAAACCCGCCAAGTTAATCAATATATACTAGTGTTCCATTCAATAATTACTGTTTTTATTATATTTTTCACCTGTAAACAACCAACTTTATTAGTATGAGAGAGGCTTGTAACGGCTAAATCCCTCAAATAGATTGCGTCGAGACAAATTATGTCTACATTTTATTGGTGAGAATTGCTTTGACTTGTCAAATATTTATTAATTGATAAACTAAAGTTCTTAAAAACTTAAGACAAGATTTTTGTGCATAGCGCAAAGGTTACCCTTTGCGCTATGCACAAAAGGTAAGGTTTTTGTGCATAGCGCAAAGGGTAACAATTATTATTTTTATAAACAATAATTATTAATCTAAAACACTCATCCAAATTTACAGGTGAAAATATAATAAAAACAGTAATTATTGAATGGAACACTAGTATATATTGATTAACTTGGCGGGTTTGCGATAAGCCGACGTAGCTCAACGGTAGAGCATCTGACCGGACATTAGAAGGGTGCGGGTTCGAGTCCTGCCGGCGACATTTATCTTTGCTCGGAAGATTTTTTCAATTTTGATGAGTGTTTTAGATTAATAATTATTGTTTATAAAAATAATAATTGTTACCCTTTGCGCTATGCACAAAAATCTTGTCTTAAGTTTTTAAGAACTTTAGTTTATCAATTATTAAAAAAGTATTCAAGAGCATTCCACAACATTCCAAAACATCCCGGAATATTCTAGGATGTTCGGGAATCGATAACATCATTGGGGAACATCTCAGAACACTCTCAAATGTTGTTTTTCTGCGAAGCCGGGTACTCCAGCTAGTTATTAAATAAAATACACTTTTAAACTTTATTCTACTTATTTTTGACCGTGACCGATTTCAGCCTGTGACGGCTATCTTCAGACTGGTGCAATTAATGCTTAAACTATGTATATTTATGTACACTTATGGGTGTCAGGGGTAACAAACCATGATTTTGCTTAGATTATTTTTTTTTTCAGTATTGTTGTTGCATGATTTTACAATACTTGACTTATACGTTATTTTTGAATGTATTCATTATATTACCCTATATATCGATCTCGTTTCAAAAATCATTTTTAAGATGGGTTACAGTTGTTTATATTGTAAAGATGATTTTATATTATTTTTATAATAAAAGGTTGGTGAATACGGATCGATAATGACTTTATTCTCGGATTTTCCCATCATAGTGATCTGAATAGCCGGTTAACTTCCCAATCTTCCCCGTTTCCTTCAGTTAATCACCCCCTTCAGCCTCACAACATACCTCGTTTGAGAATGCCATAGTCCCACTGGTTTCGGACAATCGGAAGCAGTTGGGATTCTTGTGCGAAATTTATAAAAAAAAATAAAGAAAAATGAAATCTCCAACCCTTGGCATTTTAAAAAAACCGTAAAATAAATATCAATTCATATATTTATCGAAGGAAACAATCACTTTATGGATTGACATTATAATTTAAATGAGAAATGTTTTTGTTTTAAGACACTATATTTTATTTATATATATATATATATATTTCTGCATTCGACCGGTTTCGGTTGGATTCAACCTTCTATAAAGTCAGTTTATATGTGTATATTCCTGAAGAAGGTTGAGTCCAACCGAAACCGGTCGATTGAAGTAATATATATATAAAATAAAGTGGCTTACAACAAAAACATTGTTGCCTGAAGAACTAGTATATGTTGACTAGTTTGGCGGGTAAGGAATAACCTGGCGTAACTCAGTGGTAGAGCACTTGTCCGGTAAACGAAAGGTCGCGGGTTCGAGTCGGCAGCATGTATTTTTTCTCGGAAGATTATTCAATTTGTATGATTTTTCAGGTTAATAATTATTGCTCATAATAATTTGTTACCATTTGTGCTATGCATAAAAATCTTGTCTTATAAACATTAGTTTATCATTTAAAATAAAAACATTTTTCATTTCAATTCATACAGTTGAACGATATCATCAAATATCATTGGTTGATTCGATTATATCGAATCCCGCTGTTTCGGTCCCATGTAGGAAATTAATTTTTAATAAATAATTTTCTGATAAAGTTTCCAAGTGAATTTGAATCAGTCGCCCATTCATGGAACTGGAATACTTTGATCGAATCGCCACTGAGAAGGATAAAAATATCTCGAACTAAATTAATATAACTAGACTCTGTTCGTCGAGAAGAAATTGAACAGAAATTGAAAAAGTAACTAACTAACTAACCAACTAACCATCACGCCGTTTCCCCGCAGGGGTAGGCAGAGAGGACGGACCGCCAAACAACTCGATCTTGGCATACGCTTCTTGCTTCACTCACATTCATACAACGCCTCATACATTCTCTTCTGTTATTCCGAATTCTGACATGGCCCGACTCGAGTATTTGATTCACTTGATCGTGCCATGTCTTCCTCGGGCGTCCCCGAGCTCTTCTTCCATTCACATTCGCGTCATATATTCTCCTTACACTCCTTTCTTCGTTCATTCGCTCTACATGCCCAAACCATCTAAGCGTCCCTTTCTTAATCTTGCTCACTACGCTTAAATCAGCCCTGCATTCTTTACGAATCTCAACATTTTCACTCGATCATACATGGTTTTACCACACATTCGTCTCAGAGATCTCATTTCTACAGCATTCAGTCTACTTTCATCCTTCCTCTGCCAGTTCCATGCCTCACTGCCATACATCAAGGTTGGTATCAGCACTCCACTGTGGACTGCTAGCTTCGCTTCCTTGGACAACTTTTTGTTTGCGCCAACCGCGTTCAGTCCTCCGTTAATGGAGTTTCCTACATTCACCCTTCTTTCAATATCCCTATCAGTCTTTCCATCTCTCGTAAACATACTTCCCAAATACACAAACTCATCAACTCATCATCATCATGAAAAAGTAACCCTACTATAATAATAATAATATTATTTGGATGATTTTTAAAGCGCCGTTTTTGTGTAAAATCACCTCAAGTGCGTTGTACAAATACTACTTGCTAGTGTTTATCTTATTATGTACAAAGAGATACAGAAACATACTTACCTGATAGGTCACTTCAGATAAAACGTTTTCGCTTAAGAAGATATATGATTTTGCACGCACAGGACACAATATTAGAAAACACACCACATTGCATGATATTGCAGTTATTCTTTAAATTCTATTTGTCGTTGATATTATATTTATTAGAAAGTTATTGGCGAAAGAAGAGTAGGCATTTATTTGAATCATCATTTTATTTGAGGCGTTCGATAGTAATTATTTACAGTTACAAATATTTATAGTTTTTTAAAATGTTGCGGACTATGAGAAGTTTAAGATTTTTCTGTTAAGGGGAACGGCTGCGGTGCCTGTTTCATACAAAACTGAATTTTGGATTGGAGTCCAAAATACCCATCAAAACTGAATGATTTATTTTTTTAATTAAAGGTTTAGTAAATATCTAGTACGGATGAGAAGTATTTTTTTTTATTAATTTTTCACGTATGTGCCATGAATAAAAATAAATTTTCATAATTTTAGAGGCAGTTTAGTAAATTATTTTCGGGTTTATCGTACTTTTTAAAAAATATATCACATTTTCTATGTAAGTATGATCACATAAATAAAAATATAAAAATAGAACATTTAAAAAAAAAAGTTTGCGTATACATTTTTTAAATTCTGTATGGCAAATTTGTGTTCCACAGTAAATTGGTCGTTTTAAATTTAATTTAAAGTATAATGCTTATTTCAATATTTAAAAAATAAAATTAATTTTATATTTCATTATATTTTCAAAGCAGATGGGTTAAAACTTTTATTTAATCATCATTAGTCAATAAATAATTGTTAAGGATGCCTCTAAAATCGCGAAAAATCAATTCCTTTAATGGCCGATATTTGATAATTTAAAACAAAAATGAAAAAAATACTTCTCACCCGTACTAGATATTTACTATACCTTTAATTTAAAAAATAGATCATTCAATTTGGATGGGTATTTTGGCCTCCAATCCAAAATTCAGTTTTGTATGAAACAGGCACCGCAGCCGTTCTCTTTAATGACTTAGGTAAGTACTAACGGCTAGCTTCGATGAGTAAATTGGGTGTGCAACTGAACCATTCATGGATGTGACTTTCGAAGAGATGAGTTTCAGGTTTCGTTCTGAATTCTGTCGAGCCTTTAATCAATCTTAGATCGTATGGCAGTTTATTCCAGGCTTTAGGGGCTGCCACGCTGAAAGCTCGCTCACCAAACTTAGTATCGTTTTAGTTCCTTCAGCCTTCCGATAGCCGATGACGTCGATGATCTATGAGTTGTCTGTCGTGAATTGAAATTTTCTGGGAAGCACATTTCCGATAGGTAAGCCGGAGCCACCCCGTTAATTGATTTCAATACCATCTAGCAAAGCTGGATTCTTTTAGTACGTTTGAGCCAGAGAAGATTTTTGAGATGCTCTGAAATATGAGAGTATTTAGATACGCTGTAATGAGTCTTGTCACAGCGTTAAAAACGAGACTTGCATATGACTTGGAGCAACGGTTGTGATTATTATTTTGAACACAATATAACCTTTACGGTTATGGTATTTTAACTTATGTTTTACGTTACAACCTTCTTATTTTATATTATGAAGTGATTGTTGTTGATACTACAATATTAAAAAAAATATATATTTTTATGAAAATATATTCCCTTTCCGCTGAACGGAGTATAATGCCTTTGAGTAGATGGGTAGACGATTTCTCGAAATTGGGTTTTGGGATGGAAAAAGTTGGGTTGGCCATGTTAAGCCTACCTACTAAACATATTGAGAGACTGAACAACCATTTCTCCAAGTTTTCTTAGGGTTAGAAGAGAAGTAATGGTCTCTTGAATGACATAACTAAAATAGAATTTCTGCACCATTGAGGTATTTGGGTAACAAATTTTTGATTATCGAAGATTTTTTACAGAATCGCTGCTTTAAATGGATTTTCCACATCCCAACCTTCCTCTTATCTATTCATTTTCTCCCACCATTCCTCCAGTCACATAACATACCCCTATGGAGAATATCATAGTATTTGATGCCAACGACTTTAATTTGTGCATAAGTTAGATTCTCCACTTTGATTTTAATCTTTATGTAATTATTGGATGAGGATCTTAGAAAATTGTCATTCTCTTTTTATGTCGTCATGTAGATTGCCACCGTACCATCTAATCAGTGGCTTGTATAGAGTTTTAAATAATGGTAAGCAGTGGGAAAAACGGTGAATTAATTGATATTTAATAAAATTACCCCCTGTAAGTTTTCGCTAAGAATGGTTAAGCTGCTATAAATTACAAGCCATTTACTGGATATATATATTTTTCATATTTTGTCAGCTAAATAAACACAGGTAAGTGTTTAAAAGAAAGCCAACACAATCTTATCATTATTTCGTTCGTGAAGTTATTCTAATTAATAGATGTACCAACAGATGGCACTGATTGCTATTGGCGACTTTATCGAAAAGCACTGTTTTTCAGACACGAACACAAGCAAGTCGTCCCTTGACCGTACATATTTTTTGTATAACACTAGTCAACACAGTTTTTGTCTTTTTAGTGAAAATATTAGATTTTATTGCGAAATTTTGTGCTGATTTCCAAAATGCCATTATTTTGTCACAAATCAGGTTTTGGAGAGATTCGGATTATTGCATTTTAATATTTAATATAAAATTTGTAAAAAATATATAACAATGCCTCCCTGTTTTGTATTCCTTGCACTGTTGCACTTCACCGATGTGTCAAATGTGTCATTGTGTAAAATTACGTAAAATTTGTATAAAAAAATGCCTCTAACGTACAGAAATAGTGTTATTCATGTGGGGGTGAATTGACCCTATCATCGTAAAGGTAAAAAATGACTTCCCTATATAAAAAAAGCATACAAACTGTACATTAAGTGGAAAGTAGGTGATCAGAATAAACTATGGGCACCGTGAGGTGAGTTCGATGCACACGGACTATCAGACGATGGATAAAGGATCGTAAAAATCAATATCCTTTGCGATTCCGTTGATTTGAAGAGAGCCTAAGGATCACATCAGTGATTGCTGTTTTTGCCTAACTTATATGTCTGGAGTTTAAAAAAAAGAAGAAAAAAAAAACAATTTTCCTAACATCTATCGAGTCAGCTATGCAGCCTGTGGCTCATTGCGAAGCTTTACCGGTTCCAAGACCACTATCAAAATTAGAGTTGGAAACTTAGGTTTAAATCACTTTTAGGAAATTTTCCGAGGATAAGCGATGCTAAAATAAAAGAAGGAATATTTGTAGGACCGCAAATAAGAAATTTTTTGAAAGATCAACCTTTTTCCACGGTGTTACCCATAGAACTAACTGCATGTTCAGCCTTCAAGCCTGTCATAGAAAATTTCTTGGGGAACAAAACATATGAAGACTACGTCAAGATTGTCAGTGATCTAATTACATCATGCAATATGGAATGCAAAATGTCCCTTAAAATTTTTTTTTTTTTGCACAGCCATTTGGATTTTTTTTCGGAAAACTTGGATAGCGTGAGTGAGGAACGTGTTGAGCATCTTCATCAATATAAAGCCAGTATGGAAAAGCGGTATCAAAGAAAATGGAATCCGTCAAGACCTGCAGATTACTGCTGGACACTTCAAAGAAATTCCACAGATTTTCACAAGCGCAAATCAACTGCCAAAACGATTTTTTTCTTCTTATGAATACCATAAGATTGATAAATCATATTGACCAGTGCTAGGCTACCAGGGATTTTGTAATGTTTCATAGCATATTATATAAACCTATAAATAAGGACATAGGACATACGACACTTATTATTATTTCACCTATTAGAAATATAGCCTTCTTCAATATATTCAGCTTTTATTGAAGGGACAAACTTTTTTTTGAAATTTAAAAAGTGAATTAGTTCCTGCCTTTGACACGTCATAGTGTTGAGGTCAGAGTGTGGCGCTGCGTTTCATGCGTATTTTAGAAAGTGAAGATTGATTTCTTGCAATAATTCCATACGTTTAAATATTATGTCTATTTTGATGCGAGTAAGGTAGGATAGGCAGTGCTTTTGTGCTAATATGGATGGCATACCTCTGAATCTAATATCAATTTAGAGTAAAACCTCAAAAAATATTTTCATAAATCATTTCCTGTCATCCCAAAAATACCTACTGAAACTTTTCCTGCTTTTACGTTGTACGATCGCACTTTTCTACTACTACTCTCGTATCTACGCATCTTGTAGGCCGTTACGAGAAGGGTGGGGTATATAATGGCGGCATTAAAGATACGAGACTGAATAAACAATCGAGTTGTATGTTTTTAAAGGAGAATGAGCGATAAGTTATGGGACCTGAGATCACCACTCAAATCTATTAAGTGTACAGGATACACATTTAGAATTTGAAAGTTGAATAAAAAATATTATAATTTCTTCAAATGCTTGATAACTTTGTGGCATCATTATTAATTATATAATTGAAAATACACTTTGTATATACCACTTTACTTAAAATATATAAATATTTCTACATGTTTCGATAGCAATGCCATCATCTTTATATTATTTATTTTTTTATATTATTTATTTATTACTTTGTCATTAACATTTAGTATTATTAATATTTGATCTGTTACTTACCTACTTTAATTCATTTTTGTTTATGCTCATATTTTGTATATTCTTAAATTATTGTTTTAAATTTTTTATCATTTTTCTATACTTGAAATTATTTTTTAGTATTCATTTATTCCTGAAGATGATAGCATTGCTATCGAAACATGTAGAAATATTTATATTTTTTAAGTAAAGTGGTATATACAAAGTGTATTTTCAATTATATAATTAAAAAAATATTTTTATTTAATTTAAAATATTTTTTACTTATGGAAATAATTTTATTGAATGGTACGTAATCATATGTAGGAAGGTAAATATTTCGTATAAGTTTCAAATAAGGAAAAAATTTAGGCAAAGCATAAAACGTGTGATACAATCGTTAAAGACTACAGACCGCCGGCTACTACTGATGACCACGGTGAGTGTAACCCCGTACCCCGCTCCAACACTACTGCACTAGTCAGCAATTTATCAACTCCTGCAGAAATAAGTATATGTATAGGGTATTAAGAGTAGAAGAACATAATTTTCCGTTAGGTCTCTTAACACACATTGTTAGGTTTTGAAATGATAATGTCTTTGGTTCCTACCTTAATTGCCATTTACACAGGCTTCCCAAATCAAAGACAACGTTTTGAAAAATGGAACACAGTGATCTGAAAGTAATTTTTTGGAGTGCTTTTTTATTGGGAGAAGAAAAACCTACTTTGAGGGAGCATGTTTGATCCCAACATTATTCGGTAAGTGTTTGGTTATCCTAGCTCCTTTTAAACCTTAAAACTAACCATTATTACAATCAACCAAAGCCATCACTATTAATGTTGTTATTTACGGTCCACAAACAGTTTTTTTACATGCAAAACCCCACTATTTTGAATGGGTAGATATCGTATGTAACATTGCATAACACACGTAATTACCTAATTTTTCCAGATTTTTCGACATTTTTTTGTAGTTTACGATAAATACCTGCTTACATATTTTAAATATTTTACTCAATACATAAATGTATTGCTTTTCTTAGCAGTGTTTCTACACCTTAAATATGAACTCCGTATTTATTATATTTACAGATTTATTGAAATAATTAAAGACATGTCAAATCAGTTGACGGCAACGGCAAGGAAGAGAGTAAAAGATTAGTTACAATATAGGTTAAAGTCTGCTCGTTCTTTCTTCAAGATGGTAATTATAATAAAATTTTAGATTAAAATTACTTTCAAGACGGTATAACTCTGAAAGGACAAACACTATACTATTTTATTTTGATTTTAAAACATCCAATTTTCATGCACTAAAATGCTCAGCTTTACAAATTCTGCAATATATACTACTATAATATGACGTATTTTTTCACGGATCTGCGCTGGTATACTATAATTCCCTTATGTGCAACAAAACTAGATCATGTCTCGATAGTGAATTGCCGAACCTCAAACGCGGGCATTTTATTCACGTGTGAGATGTTGGCAGCTGGAAATTTATGTAGGTCAGATGTTAAATGGGAACACCCTTTGTCATTTGAAAAGGGGGTTTTGAATTGAAAAGAGAGCCTACCGCATGCGGTAACATTCTAATTCAAAATACGGACAAATTTACGGAAAGGCGCTTTAAATATTATGCAGTTTTAAAATAGAACCTCCATAAATACGTCGGAGAAAATTATTTTAAGTACGTGACTTATTAAGGGGAACGGCTGTGCTGCCTGTTTCATACATAACTTAATTTTGGATTTTCATCCAAACTGAATGATATATTTTTTTTTAATTAAAGGTTTAATAGATATCTAGTACGGATGAGAAATATTTTATTTATTTTTGTTTTAAATTTTGAAGTACGTGCCACGAAAAAAATAACAATTTTCATAATTTTAGAGGCAACTTAGAAAATTATTTTCGGTTTTATCGTATTTAAAAAAAATAATATTTCCTATGTAAATATGTTTATGTAAATAAAAATGAAAAAACAAAACATTTAAAAAAAAAAAATTTTTCGTGTCGATATTTTAAATTCTCTATAGAAAAATTGTGTTCCAACGTAAATTGGAGGTTTTAAATTTAATTTAAAGTCCACCATAATGCTTATTTTAATAATTCTTAAATTTTTTATATTTTATATTTCATTATGTTTTCAAAGCAGACGAGGTAAAACTTTTTTTAAATCACCGTTAGCTCTCAAATAATTATTAAAGATGCCTCTAAAATCGCGAAAAATCAATTCCTTTAATAGTCAATATTTCATTATGTAAAACAAAAATAAATAAAATGATTCTCCTGCGTACTAGATATTTACTAAACCTTTAATTTTAAAAATAAACCATTAGTTTTAGGTGAGTATTTTAATTTCAAATCCAAAATTAAGTTTTGTATGAAACAGGCAGCGCAGCCGTTCCCCTTAATAAGTATTATCTCACGAGCCCTAGCATGAAAGTCAATATCGAAGAATAAAACTATTTAATCAACAATAATGGTGATTAGTCGATATGAGCTAGTACGACAATTACTTTTGATAGTTGACATTGACTGTGTTACCTCATTTCAATCAGAGATGAAAATGGTGAAAAAAATTGTAATTTATTACTCTTTTCGATATTACATATAAGTATTTGTCCCTAGATATAAATGAATTTCATCATATTACTAGAGTCGTGGCAAACTTGAATGTGAAAAACAAGCACCTTTATTGTAGACTCTACCATTAAATTGACAGGGTTCTCTCTCCCTCGGTAGACGTGGACCTCACCCGGTGTAGTTACAGCCGTTGTGCGTATATGATGCATAAATGGGGCCGAAAGGATTCCAAACTTTGTAAATGTTTTTTTTTTAATGTAAATACTGCACAAGAGTCCCAACTGCTCCCAACCGTCTGTAGCCACTAAAACTATGGCATCCCCAATTGGGGAATGTTGTAAGGCTGATGGTAGTGGGGAGGGGAAGGAGAATAGGAGGAGGAAGGTGGGTAAATATCTGGCTATTCCAGAGTAGAAGATACTCTCAGTATCGCCCTGGTGAAAGACCACCATTCAGAATTGAAACGTTGCTTGAAATGGCTTTGACCAGATCTGAATAGCCAGGTATTTCCCTTCCCCTTCTCCTTCCCCTCCCTAATACCTTCAGCCTCACAATATTCCCCAATTGGGAATGCCATAGTCTCACTCGCTCCAGACGGTTTGGAGCAGTTGGGACTCTTGTGCGGTATTCATATAATATTCAGATCTGGTCACCAAACACGACTAAAAGCCATTTCAAGCAATGTTTCAATTCTGAATGATGGTCTTTCACCAGAGAGATACTGAGAGTATCTTCCACTGTGGAACGTGCCGAAGTATACCATATATTATTTTTATTTAATTAATTGTGAAACAACATAAATTAATTAAAACAAAAATTATTTGCGCACGCCGGGATTCGAACCCGCGACCTTCGGATTCGTAGTCGAGAGCCTAACGACCATGGAAGCCATCTGTTGTTTGAATGTGGACACATTCAAACAAAAAAAGACATCGTAGAGGAGTGTCCCTTTCTGCAGTTTCCCTATGGAACATCTGTGATGAACCAAGTGACCCCCTATGCCCTCGACTGGCTGAATAACATCAGCATCCCACTATGACCTTCATCAACTCTCCACCACAATAAATATAAGAAGAATCATATCGCAGCACCAGAAATTAGCGACCTAGTAACAAAAAACAATTAGGCGATTCATTAAAGCGTCCATGGCTAATAAATAATATAAAGTCTAAGCTTACAAAAAAATATTTTTAAATGAGGAAATCATAATTTAACTAAGAACCTTTACTATTAGTTTTATCTTACATAAAAAAAGTATCATCTTCTGTAATGAATCTCTTTTAATAACCATTTAAAATACGACAATCATTGAAAAAAAATCTGTTATAAATCTTCACGTAGCTGCCCATACAGTTCCCTTATAGATTCCGAAAGTTTGCACGCTCGGCACGGTTTCAAACGTCATGAAAATGACAATGTATAAACTATTTCTTAGAACAGAAAGCCCCATAGTCGCTGAATTCATAACGCACATATTAGCGCTGTTTAAATTATGATACATGTTTGTCCTATTATCTCATTTTTTATGGGAGTTCACTGCGCAGTAAAGAAAACTTCCACTGTATCGTCTTATCGTTTTAGTTCGCTGGCTATGCATTGAGTTTTTTTTTAAATATATGATGCAGCTGTCAAGTTTTCAAAAACAAAAAGTATTTTACAGGACTGATTATCAATACGCTTGAATGGTGGTGAATTTAACGAACGAATTTTAAAGTGTGCCGAGTGGGGATTTTCAATGAGGGTTATTAATGTTCTTCTACTGATATAAGATTATTTTCGGGAAAACAATAAAGTGTTAAGATAAATATGCTTGGGAAGAATAAGCGGCATCACATTTTGTGCGTTACCGCAACCTGACTTGACAAGATGAAAATATCAAGACAGTGCGAGCTGGATTTGATCATTAAAACATTATTTCAAGGAATTGGAAAAGTTTTGGAAAAGTTTCCCCCGAAAATGTACAACGATAATTTTTTAAAAATATGTATGATCCGCGAAAAAGAAAAAAGGTATTTAGTAAACAAGTTATATTTATTTATTTCTTGGTTTTCAATCCCTCCCCATGGAAAACATATTAACATTACTATTTTTTATTTTTTTACACTTATTCCACACAGGAGACCCTGGGGGAAATAATTTAAGGCCTATGTCTTCTTTGGGGCTGCTGTGTGGGGAGAATTTTAGAGGATAGGAAGGAGTGAATCTGTTGTAGGGGGAGGAAATACAGAGGCCGCCAAATCATTCCACATCCGAGCTGTTAAACTCAAGGACGAGTCGTAGAAGCGACCCGGTTTCATGTGAAAATTTTCAAACCTGTACGAATGTTGAGCGCGCATTTGGCGTGTTTCCCGATTGTGGATCAGTGCCAAAGGGATAAATGGCGTTAGTTCCTCTCAACAAATTTCATTTATTTAATATAAACGGTATAAATATACAATAAACAATAATTACATGTCACAGTTAACTAGAAGTATAAGAATACAGTACAAATAATTTAAAAGGGTAACTATTTAATATTGGGTCGTACAATGACATCAGAGAGTATTCAAAGAATAAAAGTTCACGAAGGATATGAAATTAAAAGATATGCGTACATATAAAATATATACAAAACTTAAGTCATATTAATATTGACTGAAAAGATATGATAGTATAGCCTTCTTGTACTTACCTTCCGTGCAGCTAAATAGATGCCCTACATCTGCGTATCTATTACTAACTTCATGTAATCTAGGTACAAGCGAGTGTTTGTAATGCTCAGTCTTGGTGTTGTTACATTTAAACAAGTTTTTGGAACGAGTTGCTATCTGAATCAGGTTAATTAAATCAGTGATGTCTATACTATCATTTATAATTTTGAACATAAAAATCAAGTCGGAAATAATTTTTCGATCCGAAAGATACAGTAAATTTAGTTATTTCGTCAAGTAATTATAATTAGTGCTTTCAATGGGAATACCGAGTGTATAATTAATGTGTTTTAGGAATTTATGTTGAATTTTATCGATTGAATTATTGAATTTAAAATATTGAAATATTCATTGAAATACCGATAGAATAATGACAGCATTCCCACCTGACGTCTATGCTCCAAAGATTGCAATCCGTCTGTTAAGATAGGGAAATCTGTCAAAAGAACCACCCGTTTCCGCACAGAGTCAAGGGTTTTCTTTTCAGATATTTAGTATCCATTCTCGCCATTTTGTAACCGTCCGGCTTTAAATGCTTGAAATGGTGAATCGGACGCTTCTTGAAAATTTGCTAACTCAAACATATCCCCTATATATGATAGTGGCAATGTATTTGACATGCTATTAAAAGATTGAATTATTTAAACCATTTTTTTCAAATTATTTTATCATCGAAAACTTACGTAAAAGTGTTCGACTTCACCCCGTTCGACGGTACGAGACCGTTAAGTATTTCCTTCCAGGGCCCTAGCATTAAAGTCAACATTGAAATGATTAAAGTGTTTAATCGACAATGTTAGCGACTAGCCGACATTAGCTAGAACAACAAATATATTTAACAGTTGACATCGACTAAAATATCGTTATATTAAGCTCGCTAAACGTCGGGGAAAGTTGGCACGGATATCAACTTGCATGGGCTGTTTTTTACTCAACGTTGACAGATTTCAAATTGACTAAATTGAGGTTCGATAGTTAAGGTCTATGCACAGTTACCAGCACCGCACATTACGTATAGTGGAATTCAAACTTAGTTGCTTACATTATCTATGAACAAATTCACGCACGGTTTTTTTTTTAAAACAAACATTATCTGTAAAAAATGTGAAGTACAAATTGTGAAGGCCATGAATAAAAAAAAATCAAAATTTTATAGGCAACTTAGGAAAATTATTTGCGGGTGTATCGTTTTTTTTATTATCGTATTTGATATGTTAATATGATTACGTAAAGAAAAACATAAAAACGAAACATTAAAAAAAAAAACCCTTTTCGGGTCGACATTTTAAATCATATAGGGCAAATTTGTGTTGCAACGTAAATTGGTGGTTTTTAATTTAATATAAAGTCCATCATAATTCTTATTTTAATATATTATTACTTTTACAGCATCCCCAAAGATGATATAGGCCTTGAGGGAAATTATTTCCTCCTTGGTCTCCTGTGTGGAGTTACTGTAAAAAAAAAAATATTTTTATTTTACATTTAATTATATTTTGCCCAAAAATCGCGAAAACTCAATTCCTTTAAAGACCTATATTTCAATAATGTAAAACCTACTCTTGCCCTGATGATGGAACGGCTGTTCCGAAACCGGTAGGCATGTAAAATAAATGTGGTTAAAACAAAAACAAAAAATTTTTTAATGTTTTGTATTTATATTTTTATTTACGTAATCATGTTTACATAGCAAATATGATAATTAAAAAATATATATATAATAAACCCGCAAATAAATTATGAACATTGATTTTTTTTCATGCCATATAGAGCAAAACAAAAATAAATAAATAACTTTTAATCCGTACTAGATATTTACAATACTTTTTGATGAAAAAAAAAGATGATTAGATTTAGGTGAGTATTTTGGCCTCAAATCCAAAATTAAATTTCATATGAAACAGGCCGCCCAGCTGTTCCTCTTAATGTGCAAAAGTAACAAAATAATTGGAATAAAGAGTTTTCTCGTTAAATCTCGGTTATTACTTTCCACCTCTTTCGTCCATTTGTAACTTTCGTCATTATTTGTAACTTAGGTTTCTATTAAATATTTCCTTCTTCCGCAAGTTCCAGAGGCTCTTCAGTCCTGAGGATAGCTAAATAAATCATTTTTTACGATGGAAATTAAATACAACACCCTGCAGTGCCTACGAAGAGCTCAGGTGTTCGAGAGAAAATTCTAATGGATTACTTACCTAATCGATACTTAATATTTTACCTGAGTAACAACTCAGTATCTTCTTGAAATCGTCAAATTAGGGGTTGGAACGTTGAGGGTAGAACTGATGTTATATCGTACATTAACTTAAATAATAGAATCAATACAAATACGATGAAAAATCAATCATTATTTGCCTACTCAGATTTGTTACAATACCGCTGTATCGAACGTGTCTACATAGTGGTATAATTTAAAAAAATAAAACATATTTCTTATAACCAAATATAAATTATTGCACAACGCGTGAAATAACCAAGCTGAGAGCTGGTATGTCACAACAATGCAGTACTGAGCCAATAGTCTATATTGCACCACAAATGCAATAGCAAGTCAAGATTGCATCACAAATGCAATACCAAACCGAGATTTCACAACACGTCCACATAATGTTCGGCCGCGCCGCGCGCCATGTAAATAGCGTACGCACGGCGGTATGCGCTCTCTTTCCCACTCCAGCCGTGGAACGAACAACACCTGACACTCTGCCAACTGTTCCACCTTGGACTCGACTTACGTCTTTAATTTCGCCCTACCTTGACCCCCCTCTCCTCCCTTAGACTGGACTTTCATCTTTAATTTTGCTCTACCTGGGCCCCACTCTCCTCCCTTAAACTTGGCTTGCATCTTTAATTTCGCTCTACCTGGGTCCCACTCTCCTCCCTTAAACTCGACTTGCATCTTTAATTTCGCTCTCCCTGGGCCCAACTTTCCTCCCTTAGAATCGACTTGCATATTTAATTTCATTCTCCCTAGGCCCAACTCTCCTCCCTTAGAATCGACTTGCATCTTTAATTTCGCTCTACCCGGACCCCGCTCTCCTTCCTTGGATACCTCAACATGCACTATTTTTCTTGTGCGGGTCCTACACGTCCCGTACTACTGCGACCATTTGATCATAGCAAAGACACTATACTATATGAGCCCACCAAAACATAAAAAATCAACAAAAATATGAACTGGGAAATTCCAAAGAAGGTCCTTACTCTGAATGCCAAATAAAATGAAACCGAAGAATATTTTTTAAAATTAATCATTGAAAATAATGTTAGACACCCTCAATAGAAAAATGAAACGTACGGCAAGGGTCACGACTGGGACCTGAACCCACAACCTCTAGTCTTACCAGGACTGACATCTCTACCAATTGATTTATCGAGACCTAGTTACTTTCAAAAATGTTTTTACAAAATTATTATAAAACATTGAATAACAAATTTATTATATTTAACTGACTGGGTATTTCAAAGCTAAGTAGCTGGAAATACTTCTTAAAATTTCAACAAAATATTGTATGCCGATAGTTGGCTTGAAATAGAAAAACACTCGGAGAGTTTTTTTTTGAACGAATATTTCTGCTTCAATTAAATTTTACGCTAGTTAAGACACATTACAGATTACGGATTATTTAAAAACGCGCTTAGCAACCTAATTTTGTGCGGTAACCTTTTGAACGATTTCAGCGTTTTCAAGTGGAAAATTTTATAGTATCATATTTTATTAATAGAAAATATTTACAAAATGGCCTTTTCCCATGTATGATCGTGTGAAAAATGTTGAGATTCGTAAAGAATGCAAGGCTGATGTAAGCGTAGTGAGCAAGATTAAGAAAGGGACGCTTAGATGGTTTGGGCATGTAGAGCGAATGAACGAAGAAAGGAGTGTAAGGAGAATATATGACATGAATGGAAGAAGAAGCCGGGGACGACCGAGGAAGACATGGCACGATCAAGTGAATCAAATACTTGAGTCGGGCCATGTCAGAAGTCGTAATAACAGAAGAGAATGTATGAGACGTTGTATGAAAGTGAACGAAGCAAGAAGCCAAGATCGAGTTGTTTGGCGGTCCGTCCTCTCTGCCTACCCCTGCGGGGAAACGGCGTGATGGTTAGTTAGCCTTTTCCCCAAAAAAAAAATAGCCCCGCGAACGCTTTCTATCATGCTGAAAACAACCACCCCAAAACGTGAAAGGGGAAGGAGATAGGAAAGAGGAAGATTGAAAAGTCCCTGGCTATTCAAATTTTATCATTTAACACGGCTAAAGCCATGTCAAGTAACTTTTCGATTCGGAATGCTGGTTTTTCACCATTGCTCAGATTCCTAAGAGTATTACAGATTATTGATACGATTGAACTAAATTGTATTTAAATAAATTTACAAAAAATATGTTGTTTATGAACAATGTATATTGTTTATCCTGATGAGGGGAGCTTTGCGTCTAAAAGTAATTCATAATAATGTATTAATTATAACGGCACAAAGTGATTACGCATCTTTTGAAAAAAAAAAATTTCTTCACAATTATGATTTGGTATCTAAAGATTTAACATTAATGTGTAATAAAATGCGATACTTTTTGTATAGTGTATACCGGCTCTGGATAATTTGACCTCTTTATATAACAGTAAAAATAATCATATCTTTTCTTACAAAGCTTTTTTTTCTTCTGTAAGCAATTATCATTCTGTGAAGACTGCCCATCGGATAAACTAGACAAACCACGAACTAACCCTCCCTGCATTGCAACAATAACTCAAAATAAAACATATTTAAACACCACGCTTCAAACATTTTTAACACTTCATATAGTGAGTTCGACTTATTCAACGTAGCACCTCACAACTTCATACCTAAAATCAATAAGTAACATTCACATAATACATATTGATCTACACAGACTAGATCCATTCCTTTCCCCTCCTTCCTACTCTCCCATCCCCACAAGCTAAACTTGTGCCTTTTTCGTAATTGCTATTCAAGAAATTTTACATATTATCTTTAAGATCTCTATATATAAACATAAATGTTTGTATGTCTGTCTGGCCTTGATTTTTATGAAAATTACTCGACCGATTTCACTGAACATAGCACGTTTGTTTTTATTAGTACCGGGAAGGTTTATACAGTAGTTTGAACGAAATCCAATTTGTAAAAATGTTGCCATAAAGTTTTTAAAATAGTATGAAAAACATTGAACCCGCCATGTTGTATTGAGGTAAGCCCATAGATATAACACCCTGGTTAGCCACAGATTACACATTCAAAAGAAAAAGCTTTATGTGGGTAGAATATTTTCAAAATGGAAAAAAACAAGTAGGTACCTACTTAAGAATTTTATTATTTAGATATATTTTGAAAAAAATAATTGTTTGGAATGAAATAAAAAAATTTCAAATGAATTTTTATTTTTTCTTTGTTTAGAGATAGTAATCGTTGTCACAAGCCATTACTTTCGCTGTCAAATCAATTATGGCAACCAAACGACAAGCAAGTGTTCACAATTTCATAACTTTATTCCAAAAATAATAAATAATCCAGAGCAAGGCCGGGTACACATCAGCTAGTCCTTTATAAATATTGCAAACTGTTGGTTGCCCAATTTTTGGCTTAGCACAGTATTTTTGAGGTGGTTTAAAAATGAACAACTAATTGACATTAAAAGGGTCTTTTGAAAGCTGAAACATTTCGGCTAAAATAAGTTCAGAATTGAAAATCAGGAAACCTTCATATAGAAATGTCTTCATTTCAAATAGGTAAAGAAAAATTACGGCTTTGAAAGTGCGCATTCTTTGAAACCCCTTTTATGATTTTTGCCGCATAAAAGCGAGCCTCCCTTTGGCCTGCTAACGACGGAGATCTCTTACAAAAGCGATCTGAATGGCGAAAAAAGGCTTTGAAGGTATTCAGGGCATTTAAAATGTTCGTATTTTCAGGCGGCGAAAAAAATTACACAAGGTGAACCCAATGACTATATGATGCCACTAGTGAGGAGTCGTATTGAATACAATTCCACAGTTTGGTCTCCGAATTATGAAGGTCAATCGCACTCCATTGAAAGAATCTAGTGTAAATTCTTAAGATACGTACATTTTATAATCGGTATTCCTAGAGAATGCATAGACTATGGTTATCTATCTTATTCATTAAATTTAGAAAAATCATCTGAACGTAGAATTATTTGCCATCTAATATGTCTGTTTACAATAGTTAATTCAATGTGTTATACCCCTGAACTGCTATATTTGATTGCGTTTCATGCACCTGGTAGGACAAGACAGTACCTACCATTTTATTATGACAATTCAACTTCAGCGTAGCAATATTATGCCCCTATGCGACGGATTCAACACCTGGGGAACAAATACTTCGACGTTGTTGACATATTTGGCACATCAATGTTGCAGTATTAGCATGCATTAGTACGGTTTTAGAAACTATTTAACTATAGATAAAACCGTGAAATTATTTTGTTTCTTTTTACGTTATCTATTATAATACATATGCACATTTTCAATCTTATTCGTAAATGTCCATGTAAAAGCCTGTAATGTAAAAAATAAATAAGTACAAAATTGAAAAGTGAGGGTTCGCAAGTGCAAGAAGTGTGGGGTCGCATTGAGGGGCCCTTTCATAAGGGTGAAATAACTTTTCACTTTTCCTTCTTGTCCTATTTTCGTCTGCGTCTCAATCATCATTTTACGTCATAGTTTAATAAAAAAAAAAAAAACAATGCACCAGTGCCCCTAGATACACTAGCGTAAAAAAAAACACCCCAGACACAGTTATAAAAACAGAGTGGCGATCGCAACTCTCGACTTGGACATGCCACATCTCTTCATTTTGTTCGCATATTTGTGTATCATTTATCCAATATTTTGAACTTAATTATTAAATGATACATCCAATTATAACCACTGTCTGAAACAGGGTAACTTATATTATTTTACACATTTCTCAGACGCCGCAATATGAGCCCTACAGTTTTAATCTCTATAAAACCAAAACTCGTGTTATGTTACGTTTTATATAATACACCATAAGTATTTCAATCTTTCTCATAATCCATAAAAAGATACATTGATTTTGTATGTCATCCTACGAAAACCATCGATATTTCCAACTATACAGCTGTTTAACTCTTTTACAGTCCTCATCCTCAGTTTAAGTAAAATCTTCAAAAAAGAACACATTGTTACAACTTTAAAAAGACCATTTCAATATAAAAATTTCCACAAAAATAAGTAACCTACCAAGATCACGTGGCAACTAAGAAATCCCCAAAATTTAAAACTAGTGCTTCTCAAATCCCTTACCCCTATCAAGGTATAAACAGTTTTAATGCCAGAAACATACACAATTAATTCATTTAAAAATAATATGTAGTATATTTGCGCACGTTCCAGAGTGAAAGATACTCTCAGTATCGCCCTTGTGAAAGACCACCATTCAGAAGTGAAACTTTGCTTGAAATGGCTTTAGCCGTGTTTGGTGACCAGATCTGAATAGCCAGGACTTCCCCACCTTCCTCTTCCCTTCTCCTTGTCCTCCCCACTACCTTTAGCATCACAACATTCCCTTATTGGGGATGCCATAGTCTCACTGTCTCCAGGTGGTTGGGAGCAGTTGAGACTCTTGTGGGGTAATCATATAAAAAAAATAAAATAATTCTTTCAAATCACAAATCAAACAATTATTAGATAACTCCAATAGAAATTACAAATTCTAATTTATTCTTGAATTTTAGAAAACCCTTAATTTTAAATAATGTATGTAAATTAAAGAAGAAAAAAAAAACATGTCCTCTAAAAATATTTCGAAATATGACAAAAATTAAAATGTATCATGTTTACGAGTATATCTTGTATGCGCCTTATTGTTGCGTTTCTATTATCATGTACTTTTACTTTTTAATTTTGTAGCTAATATATTTTGTAATAAATATCGTTTACAACAAAATAAACTGTATCTGTGTTACATTCTTGATGTATTTTATTTCTATACCTAGTTACCATTACTGTCGCTAGATGGCGGTGCTCCCCAACTCAAACACGAGAAATCTTTCTCTATCGAGTTGGGTAGTTTTTGTTAAATGAATTTATACTTTTTTTGTAATTATCTATTAAGTTATATCTGTACTATTAAATATTTTACAAGTATTTATATTAATTTAAAAATGTGTCATAGATAAAATTACTATATCGAATGGTATATAATAAGAGGAGTATGTTATATACCAACAACTGATTCGAGGTAATATTTGGTCCCGCGAGGACCAACCTTGTGATTTGTAATGCTTACGGCTTACAATTTTCTCTAATAAACAAAGTCGAAGAATTTTTTTAAACACTCGCGACTTGAAAGCGAATATTCTGATGCAATGTGAAAATATATTCAAAGCAGAAAGAAGATCATTATCAAAGAAATGAAATTAGGATATTTCTGCATATTGGTGGGGTTCTCCTTTGTAGGTGAACATTTTTTATCGTATGAATAAAATAATAATAATATTAATTGATAAACTTAAAACTTAAGACAAGATTTTTGTGCATAGCGCAAAGGGTAACAATTATTTTTATAAACAATAATTATTAGCCCGAAACACTCATCCAAATTGAAAAAACATTTCCGAGCAAAGATAAATGTCGCCGACAGGACTCGAACCTGCACCCTTCTGATTGCCGGTCAGATGCTCTACCATTGAGCTACGTCTTTTTTTTTTCTAGCCCATTCGGTCTCATATACCCAGTAGAAGTTTATAACGGTAGGACACAGGGGACAAACCTCCTCAGATATTATATCGAAACCTACTAAAAGAAAAAAAATATGGTCGAAGTCTTACTCATTTATCTAAATGAACGAACTATGTAAATTTATGATACATAAATATTTACAGAATTTTTAAGCAATTTTTACAGCTCTTACGGACGAACAGTCGTCATCATGTTTATATATATTTTTTTACATATCGATATAAATCAACTTATTTTAGTTTTTTTTTTATTATCGTGGCAGCTGTTCAATCGTAGGATCATATAAATAAGTCGTCTCAACGTGGTGTACCCACAGTTTAAAAATGGACTTACACGCCGAAACAGCTGTCAAAACAATAAAGAAAAATCAAATATTTGCAGAAATTAATAATAACATTGTTAAACTAGATTTAAAAAAAAATACCAACAAAAACATTAGCCACTCATCTCACTAGGACAGCCCTGTGTTGAAATGAGCGGCTTTACAATTTTAGCGAAACGATATATTATATATATATATTTTTTGTAATAAACCAAAGTTATTCAGACCATATATAAACAACTATAAAATCTGCAGTAATCTTTAAGTTGGGCCGTACATTTATAGATTACAACAATATTAATTTTATTGTAATCCAAATAACTATCATAAAGTATCTATGTTCCAAATTAATAGATATCCTCATGTTCTTTGGATCCCATGGGACATGAGAAAACGGGTTATTACTGAACTCAAAATTTAAGTGATGGGCATTGTGATATCAATGATTAAATTGAAGATTTGCGCTCACACTTGAAGATCACAAAAAATCCAGTATTCAAATCTGACATCAGTCAATTTCTGTGTTTTTATTCCTAAAAATATACGTTCGCTCGATACCAATAAGAAGCTGAGCCTCCTGTACATTCCCTGTACAGTGCAGTTTTTGATTGTGTAACGTAAATACTGACCCCGCTTAAAAAGGCATCACTGATATTGTATACGGAAGAGATTGGAGAAAATATCTATGGGAGACATCGGACGGAAGGAAGCCGTGGAAGAAGACAAGATGGCCGGGGAAGTGACTTGACACGGCGAACAGTGCCGGCAGTTTTTTTTGGGAGGAGTTATGTTAAGTGTTGTGTGATATTTCGTTTGACGCCGGAGAGTGTCTAATTAATTACCCGAAGTGGGTATATTTTTTTGTTTAATGATGGCCAAATGGTAGGTTATAAAACCTAACCGCGCGTGCCCTGTGCTTCGGAGAGGAATCCTTGCGGAGTAATGGGTGGACACGAGGAGTAGCTGCTGCATTGAGGACCACACATGATATGGTAGCGTTCATACATGCTATTGCCTGAACCTCACGGAAGAAGCTGTGGCGGATGGAGCTTCCGACGAGTCATCATGGACTACGCATCATGGACCGTGGGAATCGGTGAACATCCGGGCTGGAGCGGCCTTTTCTGAAGCCGGAGGAGAAGATTATGACCACAAGAACCATCATTTATCGTTTTAATCAATTATTAATTTATCTTAGTCTTACTCTCCACTCTTTTCTTCCTCTACATGATAATTGGGGTTGTATAGTCAATAAAGACTATGTTTTCCTACCTTAGGGTTTTATTTACTGTATCACAACCTTCCCGCACTTTATCTATCAGACCCACCCACGAATGCTGAGATAGAGTCGAGCAATAGATAGCACGAGATAAAGTGTTACAATTGGTTAACTTTACTCTGGCTTCGATGGAGTCAACTGTACTAGGCAACATAGAGTTTTTAACGAAAATGATTATTAAAACATACATAGAAATATATTTTTTTATGTTTGTATATTATATTTCAATACTGTAATCCAATTCTATAAGTCGTCATTCTTTTTTATGCATTTTTTTGCAAGTGTGGAGGGTCAGAGGGCAGTTAACTCTTTGGAATATAACCTTTCAATATCCGGCGAACAAACATTGAAATACATGTAGGAGCTTTAAACCCCACACGAAATGCGAATATCGTGAATGAATCTGTTCGAGAACAGTTATTTGGCAATGTGGAATGTACGACACAGAATGCAGCTGCATGGGCAGGGGAAGCTAGATGTACTAACCAGGAGTAGACGACGATTCGTTGTTATTTGTTAACTGTTAAATAAAACCGTTGAAAATAACGCCGGCATTTACGCGAACACTAACAAAATGAATAATGATCTCGGTAATATTAAAGAATTCCAATGCTGGGCAGTTCCAACTCTTGAGACATTCGAATATTTATTACGAAAACAGCTAACGAGCCAGCAAATCTTGTCCCGCTTGACAACTACGAACCTAAACCCTTACATATAGAAATAAAAGGGTCTTAGATTAAATTAAATTGAACAATTAGAAATGAATAAACATAAACATATAACATTAATTAATAAAGTAAGGAAAATTATTTTTTCACCACTTCTCAGTATGTTCACATTACCAAAACAATATAAACATTTAAATAAATCAATTAAGAAAACATTGTCATTTAAATACGGGGAAACACGTTATAAATGTAAAATCCTCACAGAATAAAGAATTTGAATTATTTTCTAACTAAATCGGGTTAACCAATAATAAATCATTATTTTTTATAACCCGTCCAACTTTGAATTTGGTGGGAGTAAATAAAATCATATAAATAAGTCGCCACAACGTGGATTTACCGCAGTTTGAAAATGTCCTTGAACTCCGAAACAGCTGTCACAATAATAGCAACTAAAAATACTTGCAAAACTTAATAATAACATTATTAAATTTGATTTACATTAAATTAATAAAATAATAATTATAAATAAAAAGCTACATTAATTTACTTACCACTGGCAACCTCTTGACGTTAGGAACCACGTATCTACCGTATTGGAATTGAATTACATAGATCCAACTTTTGACGCAAATTTTCGTCAATAGCCTTAGGGGTTGTGACGGCATCCAGCTGTTATTTCCAACGGCTAGTTGTGTTTTGACACAGTACTACTCTATACGCTGTAGAGGGGAGGGGGTTGCAGGGATGATATTAGAGAGTGGGGCGAACTGGCAGCGCATCCACTGCCGGAATGAATGCAATATGGAGGCACTTTGAACTGCACCGCCTCACCGCGTATTGCGTTGTTTAGGTATGATTCAGTGCAGTGGAAAAGAACACATTCTTTATTCGTTCATAAAAGTATCTCATTTATTGTGTTCAAGTTTAATTTGTAGAACTTAATTAAAAAAATACATGCTACGTAATTATTATTACGCGTGACAGGTTTTTCAAATCTTAAGTCGAAAAAGGTGTATAAGAAACGATGACGATTTTTCATAATGAAAGTTTAATTTATTATTTCTTAAAAAGATTGGTATTCACTTTGTGGCGCCATTATTAATAAAT
>JAHDVE020002837.1:0-18575 GCA_022606495.2 Halesus radiatus
ACATTTTGATAATTAGCCTGAACTTTACAAAATAAAAAGAAGCACGATGTTGGTGATGTTTTTTTGCGTAAATCGAAACATGCTGCCGGTGATAAGCGGGAATTTCAACCTTTTCGCCACCTACATAAAGAGTGCGTAATTTCAATTGAGTTTTAGGAAGTGGATAGCAATAATATTTTTCTCTTTTGGAATACTTTCTGTGCTTTACATATTCATCATATTGAATATGTACAACATCGCTTCTTACGTGGAATTGCATGGAGATTAGAGCGAAAAAGGAGCTATTACTCCTATCTTTAAATTGAACAAACCGTGAACATTTCAACATTAGAAAAGCGTAGGAAAGACTTTGGTCTTATTTGCATTTTTCAACTAATTAATTCTATTATTTACTCACCTTCTTTGTTGCAACTCATTCAGTTCAACATTCCTGGCCGTAGACTCGGAAACAATGAATTGTTTTTCCTTAATAAACACTCTACTAATTATGGGTACCATTCTCCACTGTCCAGAATGTCGAGATTTGTTAACTTAAGCCAGAGCCTTGACATTTTTGGTATCAGTCTAAATGATTTTTATAGGGCTTTACGAAATTAGAACGCGTAGATTATCATTTAGAATGTCTAAAATCATGGACTCTACTAAAACTCTGTTCAGGCATTGACTTGAATGTTCTCTCAAATATATATGTATGTCATTGCTATATTCTTGTATTATATATGTACTATTCTTTTTCTGTAGCTCTTTTTTAGTTCCTTTCGTGTTAGGTATTTTGTGTAATTAGACATTGGACCATAAATAAATTAAAATAAAATGTATTGGCGATATACGAAGTCAGGCAGTATAAGAGACACAAATCGCATGCTATATGACCTAGAATTAGAAGGTACTTAGGCAGTGATAAAATCGAGTTTCAGTAAAATCTATATGGAAGGTATTTCGAGCGTGTACAATAAGTCACTTCTTAGATACCTTCTAAAGCTGGGTAACAACAAGTGTTGAGTCGTCGTGCCTATTATCATCGGTTGGGTTATTCTGAATTTCAATCGCCTCTTTTTTTAAACGATCTTGATATTGTCATTGTATTTCATTCGTAGAAGTCCTGCAAGTATTTATTATATTTTATTTTGTTTTATATTATCTTGTTTTATTTTATTTTGTTTTATTTTATTTTATTTTATTTTATTTATTTTATTTATTTTATTTATTTTTATTTTATTTTATTTTATTTTATTTTATTTTTATTTATTTTATTTTATTTTATTTTATTTTATTTTATTTTATTTTTTATTTTATTTTATTTTTATTTTATATTTTTTTTTTATTTTTTTTTTTTTATTTTTATTTTTATTTATTTTTTTTTTTTTGTTTTATTTTTTTTTTTTTTTATTTATTTTTTTTTTTTATTTTTTTTTTTTATTTTATTATTTTATTTTAATTATTTATGTTTTTATTCTTTGTTTTTTATTTTTTTATTATCGTAACAGTTGTTTCGGCGTTCAAAGCCATTTTCAAACTGTGGTTTCCAACCACATCGAGATGTGGTGTTTGAAACGCCATAAATAATAAAATTGTTAGAAGGGTAAATAAAATCATATAAGTAAGTCGTCTCGATGAGGCCTAACCACAGTTTGAAAATGGATTTGAACGCCGAAACAACTGTCACAATTATAAAAAAATGTAAAATACTTGCAGAACTAATAATAATCCTATTAAATTTGATTTACTTAAAAAGATACAAATAAAAAATAAATAAGAGCGTAAGTTTTGATCAAAAGATATTGAAGATTTTTGTGGATTACCGTTAACAGCAAGGCCTTCTGTTGGTAGGAATGTTCAGATACCGTTTTTCGGAAAGCTACCTTTTTATTAATATTGAAAACAACGTGATACATTGATACACAAAATTACATTATCAACAAATATATCCAATCAAAGAAATAAGGCTCCTAACTTAGGTAATCTTCTCTAAACAAGCGCACGCAAACAAACCTACAACTTGTCAAAGTGAGTAGTGAAGTGTATTTTTCCTACAGAGTGTAGCGGCGGCGGCGCTAGTAACAGTATTCAGTAGCGGCGCGTATTCAAATGGTTTGGTTTATTTACAGCCGAGGAGGCGAACACCAATCGGCTTAGGATTACGGAGACCGCCGCTAGATGGAACCAGCGTCGGCCCCACTTACTCCGGGCCAGGGGCGGCGCGGGCGGCTAGAGCTCGAACTAAACCGGTCGGCCGTACACCCAAATACCCGGAACAGCGATTCTTTACACAAATTTGTACAGCCATTTTAAAAAGTTCACACGAATAAATGACTGAGAAAATGACTAGTTTTACTGTCCGGCTTTACCCTACTTTCATTGTATTTTCTTTAGAAATCTTTCCGTAGAACTAATGATAAAAGATTTATTTTAGTGGTTTGCTCAATATCCATATTGTTCAAATAACCAAATTCGATTATTTTTATACGTGAGTATGTTTAAATACTTAAAGATGTAACTGCATATACGAGAGTACGTTGGCTTGATTAGAGACGAATAAGTAAAAACGACAAAGACAGCAGTGTAGTACATAGTATTGCTATTGGATGTCTACTAAATTTCGTATGCAAATGGTTTACATTATATATCATATTATGTATATTCGTTTGAAAAAAAAGGTTTTTCTGGAAATCTCACGATCTTCATATTTCTTCATATGGTCGAATATCGAGTGGCTCAGTTTAAAAAAACTCAATTTTGACAAGTCCAGAATTGCAATACAGTGAAGTTTGTTACCATCTTTCTCGCTTGCTGGTGGCATTATACAATTTAACAAGTAATATCAAATCCGGCCTCCATAGTCGGAAGAAATCGTGTTATTTAAAATTATGAATAATAGCCTGGACTCTCGAGAGCTCATTAACTTTAGAAACATTCACATACCATCAAGACCAACCCGACAAACTGATTTTTTTTATTTGCCCCCATGCAGGACCAATATTAGGATAAATTCTCCAATTCACCATATTTGAGAGCAATATTACGCACAATTTAACAATATCGACATTCTTCTCAATGCCCTTCCAAAATATCGAACCAAAGTAATACGTACGACCACACATTGATGCACGAGTTTAAAATGTATCGAGAGCATATCCTGTCCCGATCCTATCTTCTTTTTTCTCTCATCCATTCCTCTTACTTTGTTTTTTCTAATAAAACATCTGTACTTAACCACTATTAGCACAAGAAACATTGTTGGCTAACCTTTTTTTAAACTTCCTTTGTATGTAAATTTGTATTGAAAGCTGTTTGTTTCTTACAAATAAATAAATAAGGAAGAAACGGAAAAAAATATGGCTATCTCAAATTCTGCAATTGCTGAAGATTTTCCAATTCACTGTTCAGGTTGAGCAAACCAACCTACGCGTAATGTAGGTAACAAAAATTAAATAAAAGAAACACTTTTAACTACAAATTTTGTTAAAATCTATTACCAACCGGTTTCGCATATCCCAAGCTTCGTCAGAGTAAACTTTAAAACTAAACAAAATGCATGGAGTGAGCATATATATAGGTGAGACATAATACAAAATAGAATAAGAAGCTAACACAATACGAATATAAGATGAAACGATGGAACAGTGAAACAGAGATATGCTTTCATATATTAGAATGGGATTACATATAAAAATGAAAGAGACAGAACGTCGGAGGGGAAAGAGATTAATAGGAAGTGAGAAATTTTAAATTAACTGGAAATACATCTAATATAGGACTGTGGGACAAGTTACGTTGATTATTTTAGAATATTATTATCAATTTTAACGGCTTTCTTCATTTGTAAATTATCTAATCTGATGCCAATATAATTCTCGTGTAGAGTATTTGTAGTTCAAAATAAAGTGTTTATTTTATTAAATAATGTGCCAAACCAAAAAGTAATCAATACATTAATTAACATTACATTGTTTACTCCACTGTTTTGAATACATAAATTTCAACATGTTTTCAAAGCAAAGACTTCCGCATCAGGATACAGAGTATGCTAAAAAATATAATGACAAGTATAGACAAATGATTAAAATATAAAATAATAATGTAAAACAGACAAAATACAAACGTGAACAAAAATTAACAATAAGTGATGAAAGTCGGTAAGTACTTAATTAGAAATATATAAAGGAGTGTATGGAGAGTATATAACGCAAATGTGAATGGAAGAGGAAGCCGGGGACGTCCGAGGAAGACATGGCAAGATCAAGTAAATCAAATACTTGAGTCGGGACATGTCAGAAGTCAGAATAAAACAAGAGAATGTATGAGACGTTGTATAAATGTGAATGAAGCAAGAAGTGTATGCCGAGGTCGAGTTGTTTGGCAGTTTGTCCTCTCTCCCTAAATCTGCGGGGAAACAAAATATTTGATTATTAATAAGATTTAATTGACTATTAACCCTTTTTCTCATTTCAAAAAGTAATTACTTTCCACGAAAAAAAAAACTACAAGTTTACGAACTGCCCACGTGCTTCTTACTTCCGTGGCTACTGCCACGTATAATTTTTATACCAGCCTACCTATTGTAAAGGTAAAAAAATTCCGCACCGCCCCTGTATTTATCCCTTCTATTACTATTTCATTTTTAAATCCTTGATCCTCGCTCGGATGGGGTTCTTCGTCCTTCCAATTCGGGAACTAATCTTGATCATCTCATTCGAAAAGGTTTATTTTATGTGCCGAGGAATTTACAAATATTATTCAGAGATGGCACTCGGAGATGAGTCGGCGTTCTTTTATTTCAACAGAACTTAGCATAATTCAATTTTTGTCCGCATTTATTCCACTAAATGCTCCTCTTATCGCTTGAATAAATTGAAAAATAACAAATCTGAGTTATTCTTCTCACTCCAGTTGGATGTGATCTCAAATAAACTTAGAGTTAACTAAGGAAACTATCCGGTCTTAAGAATAATACTCCGGTTTCCTTTTCTTCATAACTGAATCTCGAATAATATTTAAGCTCAACTTCATCTCTAAAATTTAAACACATTTTGTTATTTTTCGGATATATTTAGTAAGTTGCTTTTTGAGGAGTAGTAAATCACCAGACAGGTAGGATGCTGTGAACTTGTGCAGGTTGTATATAATAATAATAGTACTCGGATGACTTGTATAGCGCCGTTTTTGTGAAAAACCACCTCAAGGGCGCTGTACAAATACTACTTGTTAGGGTTTATCTTATCATATACAAAACAAATACAGAAACATACTTACCTAGTACGTCACTCCAGATTAAAACATTAAATTACGAAGTTTTCGCTTGAGAAGATATGATTTTGCACGCCCAGAACACAATATTAGAAAACACTGCACATTGCATGATATTGCAGTTACTGTTTAAATCCTATTTGTCATTGATGTTATATTTATTAGGAGGTTATTGGCGAAAAAAGAGTAGGTATTTATTTGAAACATGATTTTATTTGAGATTTTCAATAATAATAATTTACTTATGTAGGTACTAACGGCTAGTTTCGCTATGTTAATTACGTATGCAACTGAACCATTCATGGATATGATTTTCCGAAGAGATGAGTTTTGATCTGAATTCTGTCGAGTTTTTAATCAATCTCAGATCGAATGGCAGTTTATTCCAGTCTTTAGGGCCTGACACGCTGAAAGCTCGCTCACTAAACTTATTATATGGTGTGCGCTTTGGTTCCTTCAGCCTTTCGATAACCGATGACGTCACTGATCTGTTCAATTAATCATGCTGGTACTCCGCAGCTGGTATCGAAATTATTTATTTTAAATATTAATAAAGGTCTACAAATTTTACGTACGAATACAACTGGTGTACAATTAGATTAATTCGAAATTATAGAAAGTATTAATAGTCAATTAAATATTATTAATAATAAAATAAAAATATTTAAATAGCTGTATCTTAAATATGTTTTTATATTAGCAACGTAGTATTATAGATCGATGAACCGGTGAATGCAATTAGTTAGGCATAACTAGTAATAATAAATTGTCTATTATTAGTGATAATATAGAGCATTGGAAAAAAACATTTGTAAAGCGTCTCTGAGATGATTTTTTTACAAAAGCGTTGCTATGTAAATCATCCCAGAGTGGAAGATACTCTCAGTATCGCCCCGGTCAAAGACCAAAATTCAGAATTGAAACGTTGCTTGAAATGGCTTTTAGCTGTGTTTGGTGACCAGATCTGAATAGCCGGGTATTTCCCCACCTTCCTCTTCTACTTCTCCTTCCCCTTCCCAATACCTTCAGCCCCACAACATTTCCCAATTGGGGATACCATATTCTCACTGGCTCCAAACGGCTTGGAGCAGTTGAAACTCTTGCGCGGTATTCATGTAAAAAAAAATCTAAATATTATTATTATTTTGTTAAGAATATTTTAAATATAAAATTCAAATTAATAAAAATTAGTATGTTATTTTTATGCCTTGTTATTTTCATTGATTTTATTTATAATAAAAACATTTTTTTAGTGTCTTTTATAATTAATTATTTAATATACATATATTTTTTTTAATAATTTTAATATTTTTAATTAATTAATTACCTACTTTCATCACTTATTGCTAATTTTTGTTTATGGTATTGTCTATTCTTAGAACATGTTTATCACATATTATCTATACTTATCATTATTTTACTGTACTGTAACCTGATGAGGAAAGCTTCGCTTTCGAAGCATGTTGGTATTTATATATTAAAAACAATACTGTAAAAAAAGTACCTCTTATTAATGCCTTATTTATTTTATTTTATTTATTTATTGCAAATAGCATACAAAATAATATAAATGATATAATATTGTGTAATAACTAATGACAATTGAGAATATTTTATCAAGTGAAAGTATTTCAAATTAAATTTTGTACAAGTGCCATTATTTCTTGTTAAGTCGATATTAATTCTCAGCTAAGCAGATTGCCAGTTCTAAGGAACCAAATGCTCCAGTTATGCGTGGTATAATATTTTGTAATTATTCTTTCTTTAATCTATATACTACGTGAATTGTGAATAATATATATGAATAAATGTAAATAATACGATTTAATAATTTTTCCGACTCTCTTCTACAGAAACCAATTACATACTTGGTTATTATTGGACCAATGTACAACGTCTTACAGGTTTTAATGTTTATTTCTTATAGGGATTTTATTGCAGATGTTTGGTCCCAGATACTTATTATGTGTTTTGATATTTTCTTCAGGACAAGAAGATCCTCTCTGGTGTAACTTATTGTAATGGGTTTACATCGATTTTTCGTTGGTTTCCTAGGTTTTTGTATATGTGAGTAATGATATTTTTATGTAGTTTTGACGAACATACAGGAAATAAAATTCTTTGAAAAGCTCTTCGCTACAAAAAAATATTCCTTTACGTTTACGCAAAATTATTTATGTGGGAAGAACAAACACTATTCAGTTATTTCTGTTTATTTTACCGTTAAATTCAATACAAAAAATATTTGATCTTACATATTTCATTTATTTATTTATAAATAAAAAAAATAAAAAATAAAACATTAACCACTAATCTCACTAGGACAGTCATGTGTTGAGATGAGAGTTTTTACAATTTTAGTGAAAAGATATATTATATTCACATTTTATTTTTAAATAACACTAGAGTTATTCAAACTATAAAATCTACAGTAAATCTTTAAGTTGGACTATACATTTATTTATTGCAACGATAATAATCTCATTGTAAACTAAATAAGTCATTTATCTATAGTAATAAGTACATAAAAATACATAAATAAATTCATAAAGTGTCTATGGTTCAATTAGCCACAATGTTTAGGGTGACCATATTTCTGTTAACAAGAAGTATTGAGTAAACAATAATAGGTAAATAATAATAAGGAGTAAGTAAATAATAATAGGTACATAATAATAAGCAAGTCATAATCATTAAATAGTAGTGAGTAAATAATAATCAGTAAATAGTAATAATTAAATAGTAATAAGTAATTAATAATACATGAATAAAAATAAGTAAATATCAATAAGTGAATAATAATAAATAAATATTAATAAGTAAATATTAATAAGAAAATAATAATAAATAAATAATAAAAACTAAAAACTAATCAGTAAATAGTAATAAGCATAAAATAATACATTCATGATAAGTAAATATTAATAATTATAAAAAAAATGTGTAATAAGTAAATAATACCTACCTACAGTTAAGTAAATTTAAAAAATTAAATAATAATAAGTAAATAGAAATAAGTAAGTAATAATAAATAAGAAGTTATAAATAAGTTATAATAAGTAAATACTAATGATAATATCGAGCATACTTGTACATAAGGTTTCAACACTGATTACCACATAAGAAATAACATGGATAAAACGAAATCACCACTCTCAGCTAACATAGACTTTTTGACCATTTTTTTTTATATTTTGTGTAGGATAAAGTAAAAAGGATGTCCGCTATTTAAAAATGATTTATATAGTTGAATCGTTAATATTTAATATATGGAAGAAGGTTCCTGCATTTCATATTTTAATTTGTTGACAAATTTAAAAATCTGTTTTTTTTTTAGTTTGATGAAAACAAAAATCTTTTCAGGTTTACAGTATTTAATTGTGATTCGAAGTATCAAAACAAAACCCCAATAACAATGGCACTCCGACCCCACCTTTAAGGCATGTAGATCCTCAAATTGTCTATCATCGCGGAGGTTTCGATTGAAACTCCAAAATATAAAGGTATCCGCGCGGTTCAAAGTAGCGAAGAAGAGTTCTCAGGATTGCAATATATCCGGGGGTAAACAAAAACTTATTGTTGAGATCAAAACAAACAGATATATGAGAGGAACCTCCTGCATCTCGGGGTACTTCACCCCACGGGTTAGGGGTGAATGGGGGTTAGAGGGTGGTTGGGAGAGTGGAACTTTTATTCAATACTACCTTTTTGGGGAAGTTCTGGGTGAAGGGATGGAGGCTTTGTGTCCAGGTTTGGGTCAGGGATGATCTTGGATTTGCTGAAGTGATGTTATTTGTGGGGTGTTTATATATTTTCGGATCGGACGAATTGGAAATTCGGAATCAATTGACCTCAACAATTGATTTCCCCACATGAAACTTAATTAAATTACCTATTTTTCAAAGGGGTTTTGTTGTTGAATAACATTCTAATGATATACCAACCCAATCCTAAGCTAATATGGAAAAATATATATTCCTGTACATATTTACAATTTTTACTAAATTATACAACTATCATATTATTATATAAAATACTAGCTGATGTGTAACCGGCCTTGTTCGCGATTTTTATTTTTTTTTAGTAAAGTTGTAAAGTTGTAAATTCAAACCTGTCGTTTGAGTGCTATAATTGATTTGACAGCGAAAGTAATGCTTTGTGTTGACTATTACTATCTCTAACCAAAGAAACATTAATTTCCAAATTTTATTTCATTCCAAACATTTATTTTTTCAAAACGCATATAAATAAAAAAACTTCTTAAGTAGGTACCTGCTTGTGTTTTCGATTTTGAAAACATTCTACCCAAACAAACCTTCTTCTTTTAAGTATGTAATCTGTTGCTAACTAGAGTGGTATATCTATGGGCTAACCTCAATACGACATGGCGGGTTTTTCATACTAATTTTAAAACGGTATAGCAACAAAAATCTAGTAAAGACAAACAGAGAAACATTCATTTTTAAATATATATATGCATAGATATCAACTTATAAACACGCATTTATCGTTCTCATGTAATCATTTTACCGTTATTTATTTCGTAGTGTTTTTTTGTTTAAAACTAAATTCGTACTAATATTTTAAAATGCTATACCCCAAAACCTGTTCACAAAGCATTGACTACTTTATCGAGACGTCCAAAATATTGTATATTTCCTATTTTCGCGTCATGTACGTTTACCAAATAATGTCTGTATATTAAAGTTTTTACATTGTAACACAATGATGTAACCTAATTTAAGATAAATATTCGAAGATACTTTCAGTATCGCCCTGGTGAAAGACCATCATTCAAAATTCAAATTTGCTTAAAATGGATTTAGCCGTGTTTGGTGACCAAATCTAAATAGCCGTCAAACTTCCTCACCATCCTCTCCTACATCTCCTTCCCCTCTTTACTACCTTCAGCCTTACAACATATCCCAATTTGGGGATGCCATAGTCTCACTGGCTCCTGAAGGTTGGGAGCAGTTGGAACTCTTGTGCAGTGTTCACATAAAAAAAACGTCAAAATATGTTAACTCAAGCCAGTCCCTTGAAATTTTTGGTACCAGTCTAAATGATTTTTGTCAGGCTTTACAGAAATAAACTTACAAATATTATCATTTAGTATGTCTAAAATCACAGACTTCTACCAAAACATGTTCAGGCTTTGATTTTAATGTTTTCTCAGATGAATATTTTTGTAAATAAATTAAAAATTACTTTATAATCACCACTTTATTAATATATACATAATAACATGTTTCAAAAGCGAAGCATTCCTCATCAGGACTAAAAAATAATACTAAAAATACTAAAAAATAAAAATGTCAAGTAAAGACAAATGCTAAACATAAAGCACAATAATGTAAGAATAGACAAATTACAAACATAAACGACGATTTGTTTTCTATAATAATAATAATAATCGGACCATTTCTATAGCGCCGCTTTTGTGAAAAATCACCTCAGGGGCGTTGTACAAATATTACTTCCTATTCTTATATTATTCTTATATTACGTCTATTCTACGAATTTATTATACTCATTATTTATAGACCATATAAATAGATGCAGTCAAATTATCATAACTAAATTAAATGTTAAATTGAAAAAAAATAAGCTAACTGTATTTATTCCTTACGATATATTGCAAGACGCTAATACAAATGATAGAGTGATTGTCTCCATTATATTCAAGAATGTATTTAAGCTAAGACAAAGAATTATTATCCATATTTTTTAGGATAAATAACACAGAATACTCTTAAAAGGGTGGAGCGGCGGTGGAGGATGGTGGCCGGGGGGATTGATCCATAGGACCCTCAAAATCTTCTTTGTCTTGGTGACGCCCTTGGGCGGCGTGACGGGACGGTTGGTGTTGGTCTGGTGGCGCTTGTCGGCCGGCTTCAGGATCCGGAAGGAGCACTTTAGCGTGTCGTCCACTGACATCATTGCTCCTGCATTATCGAATTCCCCGCAGTAGTTGGGTGACCAGTTGCTTCTTTGCAAAGAACTCATACCCGTCCTCTACCACCTGATGCACCCGGCAGATCAGGTCAAAGTCGTGCTTGTTGAGGATAGACAAATGATAAACATAGAACACAATAATGAAAGAATGGACAAATCATAAACATGTACAAAAATTGATTAAAGTAGGTAATATTTAATTAAAAATGTTAATAAAACATTGAACATTGTTTCCTATTTTAGAATTGTTTCATTCGTGTATTATGTATGTGCTGTTCTTTTTATGTAACTCTTCTTTATCTCATTTCGTATTATGTATTTTGGTTCAATAATAAATGCACTTGTACTCTGGAACACTATTCTATATACGATTTTCACCCCTTTTGTAAGTACGCCATTGTATCCAGTATACACACACAGATGTGCTAAAACTAGCACCGTAGCTGTGTAAGTTAGTGTGTAGCTGTACCCCTTTAGAATGCAGCTAGTGGATAGGTTTCTAGGACACAGTTTGGTGAAGGAATCAATGGCTCGGTGTATAGAGCACATGTTTAGTCTACGGTGGATGTTCCCGGGTCATTTAGTTGGGGTAACTTCCCCGTCTCCGGCAAGCAAGGGGATGCTTCGGAATAGATTAAGGTAATGCATTGCATTCATTAAAAGTATGTATAGCTTTTCTACCGAATTGAAAACGTATATCGTAATAAAGTGGAGATTACAAAGTGATTTTTAATTCATTTATTAATAATGGCGCTACAAAGTGAATACCAACATATCATTGTAATAATATGATATACAGTATTTTTATAAGTTGCTTCGAGGACTTGAGCTTTAAACTTAAAATTCCAGTTTTATTACATTTCGTATTCCGTATGTACCTACAACCGCCAACAAACAATTCGTGTCAATATTTAAAAACGTAACTTGCTAAAAGTGTTTTTTTTTTCTAAAAAAAATAAATTAGCGCCATCTTTTAGCATGTATCACTTCGTTTACCTTTAATGCCATGTATGGGGCAGTCGGTTTGCACTCGATGATTTTGTTAATATATTATTGTGTACTATTATGATCTATTATATTGTACTATTGATTGTAATTTTATTTTCCAAGTTCTATTTAGATCAACCTCAATAAATAGATTATCAAATATCACATTGATAAAACATATACTTAGTACTATTCACTCACGTCCATACATATTATTATATAACACATCATAAAGCTGAGTGATACGTAACTCAATATTATCAATTTTATTCTCTAATATAATGTTTTTTTTAGAATTTAATTTTAAACGCATTTTTTTCTTAATAGCGCCAACCAATACCCATCAAACACATATACATAATTTTTTACTCTATAATATTTGTTTTTCTCATCTCTTCATAAGTTTTTTTCCCCACTATTCGTCACATCTTTTTATACTTAATTATTTTACTTTTTTTCTAGATATATTATATTACCATACAACGTCAATACTAGCTTTCATCCCTTCTATGTTTGTATAATGGCATTTAATATGAACTAAACGTGTCAATTTGACTGTCCTAAAACGGAATTTGTTCCCAGTTGGGCAGTCAAAGCATTCTTACATTTTATTGTTTAATAATTTGTATTTTAAATAAAAAAATAAAATAAGTAAATGTTAACCATAACCTAATTAAATTTTTAATGATTTCTTTGTTTAAAACCACTGTATTTAAACAATGTGATACAGTGGCGAAACAGTGGGTTTTAAACAAATTAATTATTAATTTAATAAATTTGACTCCACGAAGTTATGTTAAATCATTTGAAGAAATGTAACCCAATTAGTTGCAGAAATATCAAAATGAAACAACAAAATCAACAAATGGTGAGCCCTGTCGTAAATGAAATGCGCAACTTTTTCCAGCTCGCAACGCATTTTCCATCATGAGCTTTAGAGATTACTAATATTCATTGAATTGAAAAAAAAACAAGACAAAATTCCATATAGTTTCCACACTTTCCAAACATTAAAGAATATTCATCTGCTAAGAAAAAAAATCCCCGGTTAATAAACCTTTAGTCTTTCAATTAACATTCAATATATCCAAGAAGCTTTGATTTCTTTGATAAAAAAAGACTACAAAATCCCATTGAGCCTGTATTTACGCTGCGCATATTCATGCAATCTGTAAAAGAACGGAACAGAACAGAAATGAAGGATAATCTTTAATTCATTCTTACGTAGGGATACTTTGTCCCGGCAAATTCGCCCAAGCGCCATCTGAAGGAGAACCAGCCGCTACTCGCCCTACTTTTCTCTTGAGTACTCACAGAATTGTTTTCTTTCGTTTATAACCGACTTTTGATTGCATTCTGTCAAACAAAAATGGTTATTATTTAAGCTAGTGTTTCTGAAATAACTTAAACATGTTTAAAATGCAGCTGTTTTTGATTGCAATTGATTTTTTAATGTGTCTTTATTTAGGTTAAACATGGATATAATACAATTGGTATTTAAACTACATAAGCGCTGAACCAAGGTGTTTTTAAAATAAATTGTAGCCACGTATTCAGAATCGCGAAAAATTATTTTATTTATTTAATTTTATTTTTTATTAAAGGAACATTGTCCAAATAAATAAAAAGAAATGAGATAAACGAAAGCCACAGAAAAAGAACAGCAAATTAATATAAAACTAAAATTAATGACAAAAATACGCATTTGAGAGAACATTCAAATCAAAGTCCGAACAAGGTTTTGGTAGAGTCGATAATAATATTCGTAATTTATTTTCGTTAAGCTTCGCAAAAATCATTTAGACAGGTACCAAAAAATTCAAGTCCCTGGCTTGAATTAAAAACCCATTATTAGGAGAGTATTAATTGAGGAAAATCATTTCATTGTTTCTGGGTCTAAGGCAAGGAATGTTGAACTGAAGTATATTCATAAATCTCCTCCTTGCTTATTTGTAGCAGAGCAGTGGGTTTCATACTATTGAATTCCGTAAGTCTAAAACTTAAACTTTAGGTAAGTGCAATAAGCTTAACAGTAAACTTAACTTTAGATCCTTCTGCGTATGCTCAAATGTCAACGGTTTCATTTCCCACTATGGGAAATATTTATTTTTTTAAATATCACCTTATTTTGAGATTTGAAGACACTCTAAGGATCATCCTTGCTTCGTTCCAATAATAATTTCCAAATTGTGAATGCAATAATTCTACTAGCTCTGGGTCTATTCTCCTTATATCACTTTTTGACGGCCTCCGTGATACGAATCCGGAGGTGGCGGGTTCAAATCCCGGGGTGCGTAAGTAAATTATATTTGTTTTATTTCACGATTTATTCATTTAAAATAATGTTTAGTATATTTGCAGCACGTTCTAGAGTTGTAGATACTTTCAGTATCGCCCAGGTGAAAACCTACTATTCAGAATCGAAACGTTGCTTGAAATGCCTTTAGCCGTGTTTGATGAGTAGATCTGAATAGCCAGATACTTCGCCTCCTTTTCCCCGTTTCCTTCCCTCTCCCCACAACCTTCAGCCTCACAACATACACTAAATTGGAATACCATTGTCCCTCTCTGACTCCAGATAGTTGGCAGAAGTTGGGACTCCTGTGCGGCACTAACCTAAAAAATTGAAAAAAAAAAAATTTAAATTTCGCAAATTGAATAATTATTCCATAAATCCACCATAGTCTGCTGGATGAAGGTCTGTCTCGCTAAGCTGCATCAATTTTGAGGGTTGTTTCCTTTTGCGCGGCCACGTGTTTCGGCCCAACTTGCTTATCTCGTCGAACCAGCGGATTTAGGGCGGTCTTGAGCCTTTGTTTCCTGTTGGGCGTCACTTGGCGAATGAATGAGATTCATCCATCGGTTGTCCGTCCTCCGAATGATGTGTCCTGCCTATTATCATAATCTTTTTTTTTAATTATATTTTTTACAATTTTCGTAATAAATTATAAAAGCTATAAGACATATCTAAAGCCCTTCACTCCTAAGACCAAAGGAAAAAAATAATATTTTAATAAAGGTTACGTGATTTCCGAAAGGAATGTTATTTAAATGTATCGTAAAACGAAACTGCCAATAAAGCATTATTCGCTTAACCCTTTACACAACCGATCGTTTTAGAATGAAGTCAAAAACACTGCAACGCGACTATTTGATTTATGTTTTGAAAACGTTGAACTTTGCATTCATTCACAAGTCATAAGAGATGAAACTTAATAAATTGAAACAGTGTTTTTTTTAGAGTTGCTCCATTCAAGAGGCCCTGGGGAAAATAATTTCCCACAAGGCCTATGTCATCTTTGGGGATGCTTTGTGGAGGGTCTTTTGGGGGATAGGAAGGAGTGAACCTGGAGAGACCCATATTATAGGAGACAGGGAATGCAGAGACCGGTCGATCATTCCACAGTCGAACACAAGAACGAGTTGAAGAAGCGACCCGTTACCATGTGACAAATGCTAACCATGTATAAATATTGGGTGCGCATTTGCCGTGTTTCCCAACAGTGCACTAGTGCCGAGGGGATCAATGACGCTAGTTCTACGTCAATGATGTGTTCTCAACCAGAGTCTAAATAATATATAATTTTTAAAAATTTTATCATCATTTAGTTTTGAATAAAACCTGAAGGGGTCGGCATTGCTCATGAAACATAGCGGTTTTTTTTTAACTTATTTTATTTTAAATAATTACTTATTATTTATAAAAAAAATGGTAGTTTCCCGGGGTTAAGATCAGTGGCGAGTAGCAGGATCTCTGCAGTACCATTTGTTCCGCTATACGCGAGGCCTGGCCCCATACATTATGACGGAATAGACCATTTCCGAAGACACCGGCACCCTTATTCCATAATAGAACAGGGGTCAGAATCGCTCGCCAGACGCTCCCCCAAATCACATACAGGAAGATTTGTCATTTTGGTTCAATTCCGCCGTGGAGAAATATCGGCTGGCTTCTGGTGGCTGCATACTACATGCTACCCCCTGCAAACTACATACTACACCCTGCACCCTGCAACTTGCACGCTGCATACTAGGCAGTCTGGGGGAAAATTGAAATGGGAATGAATAGAATATTATTGATGGGGTAGTTGTCGTGAAACATCGGTGAACGCTATTCTATTTTTTATCTCTCGTATGTTCAGTAAACATGTAATAAAAACAAATGTGTTTATAATTTCATATTATCAAGCTTGCACCTATATTGTTTTATTATTGCGCTACATTGGTATTACGGTTGTTATTTATTGTTTAATTGTATAATATTGTTGAACTAAACTCCTGCTGATAAGCTACTTGCAGTGGCTTAGCAGGTAAAAATTTCCATTGTACATTTTTTTTCAATTAATTATTTGTTTGATACATAAATTCACAAAGATATAGGTACAAAGGTTATAAACATTTTTTTAATGTATATTTAATTTTATATTTATTATTTTAAATATTCAATTATTCATATACATCTGAACACATGTACACAAACCTACGCGTACTGTACTCGTATATATAACAAAAAATTGTATACAGACAAGGCCAGTGCGTGGGTATCAGTTAGTGGTAGTAAAAAAAAAGGAGTGTCTTTTTTCAAGAAATCAATTTTCTTAAATTTTTATATCTGTTTATATACATTCACTCACATACACATCTATATTCCCTATATATGTCTTTACACTTTAACAAATTAAGCCAGTTTCCACTTCAAAATAACAACTTTATAATTCCAATAAGATTGTAAAAGAAAACCAGATGAAATTAAATACAAAAACTTTGCTTGTTTATTTTAGTTTTTTTTTTTGTTGAGAGAAAAAAACATATTCGTATTAATGTACGGATGTTGAAGGTAAGTTAAATAAAAAAAGAAGAAAAGAAAATGGTAAAATAAAAACAATTATGGCAGGAAGAGGTTGATATCTTCGGTTTTAATCCAGTTTTTAATAACATGTTTGTATGTGTTTAAAGACGATGTGTTTGGACACTTATATTCTGTAATTAACATAATGCAACATAAAAAATAGACATTTTGTAAAGATATTTTTAAATTAAATAATTGGCCTCGGAATTTCGTGTGCTTAACCTCAGTATGACGTGTGAAAGAAATCACCAGGAAGGCGTCTAAAACCCTGGCCTTACAAGTTATCATTATATATTTTTAAAACGGTGATTTCTTTATGCAATCAGGTGCCATAAATAATGATTCTACAACATTTTTTTTCCCCATTGTAAACATTCACTCCGAAAAAAACTCACCATGAATATACTTGAGGTGATTTTTCACAAAAACGGCGCTATACAAATCATCCAATTCATATTATTATTATTATTATTATCTTGCGTATTGCGTATTAGTAGCATGATTGTTCATGACATCATTCGCTAAGTGTTTGATTATTCTTGTCCTTTTAAACCTTTAAACTGTCCCTTATTACAATCAACCAAAACCATCATTATTGTTGTCGTTGTTTTACAGTCCACACAACATTTTTACATGCGAAACCCCACAATTTTGGTGTGGGTAATTTTCGTATTTAACATTGTATAACACCCATAGTTAAAAAGATGATTACACTATTGGTTATGAACATATAAACGTTCGGTAATTTTTACAATTTCAATTTCCTAATTTGAATTACAAATATTGTCTTCAAGTAATACCTTTTTTCGGCTGCCATCTTTTGATATAACTGCAAAGTTCTACCCGAACATATTTTACCTATCCAGTATGTATGTGTTTTTATATTTTCATTAAGGGTTGTTGATTTTATCATATTCAATGATTAAATACAATAAATTATTCTTAATAAAATTGTAAAAACATTGTTACATTTTCCATTGTCAACGTCGTTGACTCTACATTAAAATCCCCGCACGTGAAATCGCCCCATCATGAATATGACGCGTCTAATCAAGCGAGTAATTTATATTTAAGGCACCCCCAGGAGCAGCTGAAATTAAATATTCAACGTGTCAATGGGAGGTTCCGTGGCAAGCTCTACTCTCAAGCCTCGTGGAGACGATTCGAGTAGTTTACTGGGTCAGGGCTGTATGTTGTGGGGATGAACTAGTGCTAGATTGCATTCATCAATTATTTCAGAGCTACATTGTCATGCTGTTGGTGGAAGGAACGATCCCACGTATTTGGATAGGATTTGTTTCTAATATTTAACATATAGTGTACGTGAACGAAGTTGTTAATTCAACAAATTCACGAAGAATTTGATTTTTTTGGAATAATATATTGAAGGCTATAAACTTCATTGTAATATTTTTTCATAAGGAACTCCCGTGAAAAATAAGATGGCTTTAAAAATATGTATTTATATAGATTAGCAAACGCCGATTCTGAATAAATAACTATTATTACATATAATTAATTTTACGTAGAATTTATA
>JAHDVE020002838.1:0-29566 GCA_022606495.2 Halesus radiatus
TCATGAGCCATTTTGGATGAGTGGTTTTGTTTTTGACAACTGGAAAGGTTAGTCACGTTTTGTTTTTTCTTCGATTTTTTACTAAAAAAATTTAGTAAAAAATCGAAAAACATCGATTTTTTTAATTTTTTGGAGAAATACTGATAAGGACATAGAAAACAAAGCAAATCTAAAATTTCACTTTAATCGGACTGATTATGCCCCAGAAAACGGCTATCAAGTTCCGATCAAAACTAGAAAATTCCTCCATGGGATTAACAATTATTAACAATTTTTTTCTAAATAGAATAAATTTTTTTTTGAAGAAATGTTGATGAGGACATAGAAAATAAAACGAATCTAAAATTTCACTTCAATCGGACTGATGATGCCTCAGAAAACGAACCTAAATAAAATATCGAAGATCACCCAAAAACGTGACTAACCTTTCCAGTTGTCAAAAACAAACCACTGATCCAAAATATCTGATAATGCTAACATATGATAAACATATGTGTACCAACATAACAAAAAAATCGATAATCGAATGTACACAGCCCGCGAAAATTCAAAATTCACCCTTTCTTTTGAACACACCTCGTACACTGGGGACATTGAGTCTCCCTGTCGAACTCCGCACTTTAATTGAGCTGCTTCTGATAGGCTATCATTCCGTCTGATAAAGTTTTCCTGTTGGTTGTACTATGTACTCAATATATTAACAATTTGCGGTGGTCCTTGTCACAACTTATTATGACTAACCCTGTAAAAAGCTTCGTTATGCCATAATAACACTAATCGTCATGCACACAATACCTGCCAAACACACCAACCCGCTGTATTTGAGGATAGTTACAGTTATTCCTCAACAAAGTTTGGAATGAAATACAACTATCTATTCAAAGATCGACATCGCTGCAGTGCTTCAGAAGCTCTACAGCAAATGGTTGCTGACCGCGCAGTCAGCCGCACGACATCATAAACGATGAATAATGAAATGGACGCTTGTTGTACCGGACGTAGTAATTAAATTAATTTTTGTGAAATTTTAGCTTAAGATGTTAGTTTAATTCATTTTAAAGGATGTTTACTTTACGTGAATAGTAAAGGTCACGTAGCGTCATATTAGGCACGATGCAGCAAAATTCTTGGGGTAGAGATAAAGAAGATAACGTGCAAGCGCGAGCACTTCTCCTCTTTGTTCTGTCCCGTCCACTTGTGTTAGGTATTTTTTTATATTTTTGAATTAACGTATTTAAAAAAAATGTAGTATAGAGATTCTATGTAAGTTAGGTAACTTTATCTGATTTCCAGAGGCTCTGCTGAAAACCAGCTGCACTCCGGGTTCGCATTGTGTACCTTTTTGCCAATTGCTAAAATGAAATGTTTTGTAAAAATAAATTATATTCACAAATACACATTTTTATCACTTCCCTTAACTTTCCCTTTCACGCCTTAATTGCTGGTGATCAAAGGAGTAATACCTCTCATACCTCGCTTTTCTTTTCTAAAGCTATAACTGAACTATCTCCAATAATCTTCACAGTATTATGAATATGTAGTGTACCTAATTTGAGATTTGCTTGGTGTTAGCAGTATCCTAATGAACCTCAAATAACGCAAAGCATATAATAGTTTGCTTCCCAATTACCCAATAAATTGTTAGTAATCACTACTAGAGGTAAATGTGATAGTTATAAAGATACATGAAACTCATCCCTTGCAAGAATCGTACAAGGAATTATAATTTTTGCTCCTTTCACGGTTAAAAATATAATGAGAAATCAAATATAGGTGCAGATATTAAAAAAATATAACGAGAAATCATATATAGGTGTATGATGAACGATATCAAAAAATACAACAAGAAATGAAATATAGGTGTGCGATGAAAGGTACTAGAAAAATACAATGAGAAATCAAATATATGTGTACGATGAAGATACTAAAAAATGATACCGAATGGACCGAAAAAGACAGAAAAAATGTATTAGTCGCATATGGGGATCAAACCTGTGTTACCCCGGGACAACGCTCTACCACTGACCTAATGAGACCTGTCTATTATACGTCATTTTTATCGATGTCATGTATCAATTCTAGGACTAACAAATATAATCTTCAATTAATGCCCATATTATTGGCAGCCATCTTTTTGTATGACTACATAGATCTACCCGAATATATTTGCAATCTAGATAGTGTCTCGGATATACCTATTCGATTGAAGTGAATCAAAATTGAAATTTGAAATTTGTTATTTTAAACAAATTAAAAATAAATTTGAAATGTGTTAATATTATCTTCTTCAATCATTAATATATTACAATGAGATTTATAAGTTTTTCCAATTAATTGAATATTTGTATTTGTGTACCGAACTGTAACACATTCTGAAACGTGCGGAAACGAACTATCTTAAAATATTTATTTTGCCTATTGTTTGCTGATATTGCAGTGCTTATTTTTAATAATGTGAATGATCTACAGGTAATCACAGGCAGCGCCGAATCTGCCTTACGTTCATACTGTACAAAAAACACAGGCGCAATCTCTGAAGAGGCGCTGAAATTTTTTCCTAAATCATTTTACCCATAATGTTAGGACATTATGAGTAAAATGGAATAATTATGTCTTATACTGCGCTGGTAACATTCGTGTGCACTGAAAGATCGTCAAAAAAATATACGGAGAAAGTTTTTTTGTCACGGATTTTTTTTATAAATTGCATAATAGTTGGTTGAGCGTAGAGCCTGTTTTTCTATGAACATTTTTGTGTGCTTAGGGCTCTGTGCGCCGCGTAGCGCAGCCAGTAACCAATCAGGAGTTCATACTTTCATTCCCACCGTTCAAAATAGTTCAAATAGCACTGTTAGAGATGGCAATATTCCTGTCCCTATTAAATTGTCCCAGTGACTTTGTAGTCACCGGATCGCAAGATGTAATTTTCGGAGTAAATAAAAGTTTGTTTTTTTAATCATGCGTAACTTATGTATTTATGAATAAAAATATCATATATATAATCTTAAGTCTCCATGCAACGGGAATTGTTTAAAAAAGGAGCTAAAATTTAAATAGGTGACCGGAGTCACAGTAACAGTGACAGACCTACGTTTTAGATTTCAGCCATCTCTAGTCTCTGGCGAGATTAGCGCGCTGTCAAGGACAATTATCATTTTTTGACAGGAAGCAATCACTTTGCAGAGAAAATTTGATTTGAAAAAAAAATGTTTTCGTTTTATCATCACTTTTTTGAATACATAAACCAATCAATTTCGGTTCAGTTTGAACCTTCTTCAGGGTTGTATAAATAAAATACTTGTATACGTACGTAATAAAGTTGTGCCTACAGTAATTTTTTTTTAAACGTTTTTTGTATTGAAGTATTGTTGCTAAGTCCCAGCGGCATCATTATCGCAAGGTAGATTTTCTAAAATTCTATTAACGATTTTTAGCAGGATAGTTTTGATAAATCATGCTATAATATTATGGCATAATAATGACACTGTATGGAGTAACAACTGTAGTTCATTGATATATAGAGAATACTAGAGTACCACGCGGGCGGCCCAGGTTCGATTCCCGCCCAATGCACTGTTTTTATTGTGTGTTTTTTTATGGTTACCTTTTTTTTAAAAGTGTAAACGTTGAAGATCTGAAATTTTTTAAATGGGGTGGGGCGCAATCGGTACTTACAACACAAGGCGCGAGATATCATGGAACCGGCCCTGATCATATGAAACAATTGTCTAAACCCAAAAGGGTATTATAAAGACCAACCTTAAAGCCTCCATAAGAACGCCATCAAAATATATCTTCATGACTTTCGCAGTTCCAAATATCTAAAAAATCTATAGTAAGAATGTTTCGAATAAAATATTTCGTAAACTCAAAAAAAAAACAAACAAAACAAATTTTCATAATACAAAAGCTAACCAGAATGATATTATGAATATACCTATCCAAAACTGTTTTTGGACAACATAACTATAAGTATCTCTCCTCTAAGCTCTACAATTCATTTTAACCCGTAATACAAAATTAAAATCAAAATCTGGCTCAATCAAATCAAAGAAAGAGAAGTTATCCAGCATTTTAAAAAGAGCATCGTAGGAGCTTCAAACAATCAGTTCTTAAATAAAACCTAGTCTGCCTCAGCATGGGAACGCCCAGTGAGGAGGACTATGCAAAACATCATGTATTGTCTTGTAATTTGTTTTTATGTAAATAGAAACAAATGTATTGAAACCAATTTATAGAATGCATTGAACGATGAATGCAAGTATGTCTAAAGTAATGGAATTTGAAAGAAATAGTAAGAAAACAGCTTACCCTTTTCAAGTATTGTATTAGAAATTTGAAGTCTTGCTCCTGTCCCAATGTAAAACACAAGCGAAGAATCAATCGTATGAAAGAAATAGTACGAAAACAGCTTACCTTTTTCAAGTATTGTATTAGAAATTTGAAGTCTTGCTCCTGTCCCAATGTAAAACACAAGCGAAGAATCAATCGTATGAAAGAAATAGTACGAAAACAGCTTACCTTTTTCAAGTATTGTATTAGAAATTTGAAGTCTTGCTCCTGTCCCAATGTAAAACACAAGCGAAGAATCAATCGTATGAAAGAAATAGTACGAAAACAGCTTACCTTTTTCAAGTATTGTATTAGAAATTTGAAATCTTGCTCCTGTCCCAATGTAAAACACAAGCGAAGAATCAATCGTATGAAAGAAATAGTACGAAAACAGCTTACCTTTTTCAAGTATTGTATTAAAAATTTGAAGTCTTGCTCCTGTCCCAATGTAAAACACAAGCGAGGAATCAATCGTATGATCCACAATTGAAAAAAATATAATAAAATTCCAAAAAAACAACTATAAAAGTTTTACATTTTTTTGGAAAAGATGTATCTTTTTATTTTAAGGAATGACGTTTTTCTTGAACTTGTAGGGTAGTTTGTCCATGATTTTGACCGGCGTCCGCACTGTTCCGATGATGATTGGCAGGTAGTGATGTCAGATCGCAAGAATGGTTCCGTCTGCTGGAAGCAGAATCTAATATCATTAGTCTGCGGGGTGGCTGCCCCTGGGGGCAGGTGTATTGTAGGGGTAGTAGATATGAAACTAGGGGTGGGAGATGTAATGTATTCATATATTATATGTATGGGTATTTTGTATCACTGTTCATGCCGATAAAACTTGCTTGCGACCATTCGGTAGGAACGCATTTATTTTTGTTGATTTATTGTTTTCATGCGGAATGGGTTTAGTTACTTAGCCAAGAGTTTAAATGGCACGATAGATCATGGGACGGGTATTTAATATTTAAACACCTTTTGTTCTACTTAGCGAAAGTTCCAACCGGTAATATAGGAAATGTTTTGAGGCCGAGATAATCAGGTGAAGCGATGGAGAAAGGGAATAGAATACATTTACTCTGGGCCAAAAGCCTACGATCTTGCTATTTTCTACATATATTTTTTTAAACATGATTGTAGGATAAATCTTTTAATATCCTCAGAACATGAAAAGCAATTCATTCTTACAGACACTAAAAAAAGGTTTAACTGAATTCTCCGTTCGCTCGATGATCCGGGAGGAGCTAAACATCGAACCACTGCTAGTCTTCATAGAAAAGTCGCAAGTACGATGGCTTGAGGGCATGTATTGAGAATGCCAGAAGGTCAAATTCCGCGGAAAATTCTGAGTGCTATTCCAGAGGGAAGATGTCCAGTGGGCCGCCCCAGATACAGGTGGGAGAAGCAACTCCGGAGACTGTTCGGAGAGAGACTGGACCTACTAAAGACGGATGCCGTTGACGTAGCGCTGGACAGGGACACCTGGAGGCGCCTTGTCGATGCGATGGGTCCCCTACCCGAGTAAGAAAAGGGGAAGAAGTTGTGTCTATGTATGTATAATGCAAAGGTTTTTTTAAAATTATTAAATTACTATTATGAAACCATATTAAAGATATAAATAATAATAATAATTTATTTATACCGGAACGTGGGGAGGTTAGTGCAGTCCCACACATCCCATAAAGTATATACAAATAATTTAGATAATACGTATTTATAATAATGTGAATGTAAAGAGAACATAATAGACGTTAGTGAATTATTGCACTTGAGATTGATGGAGCCAATATATATCTTGATGGAATCTAGATTCTGGCGGGATTCAATGTTGAAGACATTTCCGGATTTGTTGACCCTCTCCCTAAATCCTGCCATCCGGGTTCTTATGAGGGCTGCAAAGTCAGGAACTCGCCCCTCCGTGAGCATGTTGGAGGCACTGCAGTGTCTGGAAAGACCGAACATCGCGCGGTAGACGTTGTTATACTGTACGCGAAGTATTTCCATGATACTCTTCTTGAAGTTCGCCCAGTTATAATGAGTTTTACAGAACGCAAGAAATTGCGTCCTTTTCGCGAGTGAACTGCAAAGTCGAAACCTTCTACTGAGCATGTTTGACTTTACACTGAGTGCTCATCTTTGCCTGTCGATATCATTGCCATCCATCAACTTACTAAATAAATAACGTACGGATCGATTACAAAGATAAATACGCTCATAATCATGATCTTGATTGTTCTCTTCTTGACACTCTAGGGAGCGCTGTGTCAAGGTCGATTTGATGTTACAGTTTTTTTTAAGTAAAAAAAAAAGTTTTTTTTTTCTTAAATACTTTATTCAGGTTATTTTTTTATACAATTGTATTTTACGTAAATCTTACGAAACTGAGTATATTCAGTTTGAATTTAAGAAATCTCTCTTTTTTTTCATAAATATTAACAAAAACATTTTTTATTTTATATTACAGTTCTGAAGGACACACGGTATTTAATAATTTATCCCAGTTTAAAAGTTTTAGTTTAGAATGCACCAATTTATTATCAATGTCGGTAAATAATTCTTTCATTTTTATATTCTGAATCTAAATCTTTCATTTTTATATTCTGAATCTAAATCAATTTTCGGTGATCGCTAGTAGCTGGTAACCCTCGGGGAAAAGGAAGCCCGGCAAGTGGTTGGTTATGTCAGCAGACATGGCGTGCCTTGTTCTGCAGGGCCGGAACCGGGCGTCGGGCAAGGGGCGTCGGGCATGGGGCGTCGCGACGACTCCTCCGGTGTTTCAGCCGTACTACAAGCTGTCTGTTTAGTACATGGATGATTATTGTGGTGTCGTTTTGCGATCCTTGTCGATGTTGTTTGACATGTTTAAATGGTCCATTTAACACGAATAATGATGAATTTTAAGTTTAGCACTTTCTTGGATTAATTCTCATGATTTATTATTATTAATGCCCGACTTAATCATGAGATACAATTAAATAGTTTTCTACATTCTTGGAGATATATAATATGATTAACAAATGATGCAAATAACGTTGCGAGGTGTAAACTATAACCTAAAAATCCAACTGTTAAAGATTTTTGATATCTGATCCAGATGAATTATTATCTGTTATTGTGTTTAATTCGTAGATCACCAAGAATTTTTTTATGTTTAAAAAAAAAAATACATCAATTAAAATTTTTTTATTAATAAGTTCTGTAACTGTTTGTTTTTTTTTTATAATTTGACAGCTGTTTCAGCGCTCAAAGCTATCACCCAATTTTATTTTAGTTTCTTACGGCGTTTCAATTGATTTTTTTAAATATTTTTGGTAAAAAGCCGATTTACTTAGAAATTATTCGGGAGAATTAATTTTTTTTATTCTGAGAGGATTTGTTTTTTTTTAAAAAAATTTTTTATTGTATAATATTAATTATATACAGTGGGAACTTATAGCCGCTAAGCCACTGCAAGTAGCTTGTCAGCAGGAGTTTATTTCAACAATACAATATAATACAACAATAAATTACAATCATCATACAAATGTAGGGCAAAATTATTATATTTAGGCGCATGCATGTTGTGAAAAACAGTTAAGTTAAAAAAAAATTAAAAAGAAAAAAAAATTCTTCAGTAGAAATAAGTCGATCTTGGCATACACTTCTTGCTTCATTCACATTCATACATCGTCTCATGCATTCTCTTCTATTATTCCGACTTCTGACATGGCCCGACTCAAGTATTTGATTCACTTGATCGTGCCATGTCTTCCTCGGACGCCCCCGGCTTCTTCTCCCATTAACATTCGCGTCATACATTCTTCTTAAAAATAATTTAAAAATATATTCTACTTAAAAATAATTTATATCTACGTAAAAATAGGCTCAGTCCATCCCTTGATAATCCTATTAATTCAAACTGTCCCCTAAAAACACCCCCTCCTCATTCTGCTCCCTGAGGACCAATACAGGCGCAACACACATTACCTAATACCAATAACTGGAACACATTCGTTTCAAATCGTATTTTCGTTAAATTATACTAAAAAACTAAAAAAAAAAAAATTATTTAAAAGTTAGAAAATAAATTCATACCTTAACATTCTTTTTATTAGGCTTGAGGTTAATAAATCTTCATATTTTTTACCACAACAAATGTAATAATTTTAAAACCAATATAATTGATAGCACCATAAAACACAGTAAGGCCGTTCTCTGACGGTCCGGTAGGCAATCGACATAAACCGGGTGCAGCAAAAACGCACGAAATATTTCGCGTTATTTCCTCCGTCGACTCTGACGGGTCTGCAGTAATTTGTAGCCACCAGTAAATTGTCGGTATTACAGATTTCTGTAATTACATTTACCGCTGAATGTTATCGGATCTATCAAAGTCAAAATCGAAAAATGTCGAGTGAATCAAGTGAAGATGAGGGTCTGGTAATCTATTTATTCCTTTGAAGCAGACAAAAAAGAACGTCACATTCAGTGTAGGTTATTTATTGCTGCCAGGGATGATGTCGAATTCCGGAAAATATACAGAATGTCAAAAAAAATATTCCAAGAATTGGTCCAGCACGTTACTCCTTGTATAAGAAGTCCTCCTAATGCACACCAAGCTTTCTCCGTTGTCCCCTTTACTGCATATGCCGGTAATTTGTAATTATAAAGGCGTGCACATTTTTCTACCTCCATTATTAGCCGAACATCCCGTATATTATATCCCGCTCCATGTTTGAACTCAAAGCATGAATGACGCGTAAACGATTGAAACGCAGTGGATAGATTTACTGGATGCGTGTTTACTGAGAAGCTACTGAATTTTTGTTCCGCTTGTGGTATAACTAAGGTATCTATTGGTTTTATTTCTTAAGCCGCGTCTCATGCGAACTTTTTTTTTCCGAAACATTACACAAAAACATTTGCTTTCATACGCATTCCGTCTTCTGCTAAAACGTTTTGTTTTGATTAAAAAGCAAAACGTAATTGCGAGATTTCCGGGAAGAACAGAGCGGTTTATTGGAAACATATTAAGAATTGGACTAAAAGATAAGTTAATTTGGTTATTCAAAATACTAGCATTATTATTCAGGGATTTTCTAATTTGGAGTGCTTCTAAGTTATCCAATTTTTTGTTTTTATTGTTACGGTGAAGAATTTTAACCCCTGTGTCCTTGTTAAAGGTGTGATCTTTGGAAATTAGATGATTAGCAAATTCTGAGAAGTTATTATTATTTAAGCATCTTAAATGTCTTATGACTCTAATATTTATATATAGTTGTTTTACCTATGTAGAACGATGGACAATCATTACAACATAGTTGGTAAATACCTGAGTGGCTTAATTTATGTTCTCTATCTTTAGTGTTTTTTAGTAATTTACCTAAATTGTTATCAGCATAGAACGCGGGTTTAATGTAGGAAGGAAATTTTTTGTACTAATTCAGGAAAAGTTGGATATATATAAGATTCTGCGCCATTGACGGGATTTATTATTTTATTTTTATTTTCAGGTGTATTAAATAAAAATGTTTTTGTTGAGATGAGTTTAAGTTTTAAGATTTAATTTATTTTAATTTGTGGAATAACCATTATTTAGAGCAATTTGTTTAATTTTTGAAAGTTCAATCGTGAAATTAACAGATGATAGTGGGATTTTTACTAATAATTATTAATAAGAAACTAAAACTGAACACGATGATTTTTGGAGTCATTGGAAACTATGGGAGCCCCTGTTTATTGGGGAACGTTGTGAGGCAGATGGATATAAAACGGGTATAAGAAGCGATAGAATAAAATAATACTAGTAAGTAAATATTTATATTCGGAAACTAGTTGGTACCGTAGATGGTGATTTCGATTTCTAGAGAAGATCTAACTCGTGGTTGATTTATTAGATAGAGATATTTGTTTATCATACCAATCTTTTTGATTTTGGTATGATTGGTATCAGAGTTCCTAAACTGATTTTTTTCTGACTCTAGCATAATTAAAAGTGATTATCTGATGATTCTTTACTTTTGAAGTTTTGTTGGTTGCGAGTGGATGACTTGAAATTTAATAACTATACTGCGACTTTAGGGGCCGGATTTCAATTCTTACGGAGGATTGATATTGATTTTTGTATTTAAATATTTTTTCTCGCCGTATTCAGCGAGTGTTTATTGATGGGCTTACATGACCGGCTAGACCGGCATAAAACCTTCAGAATGTGTTACTATAAGATCCTTTATCAGAGGAATGTTTCTGTCACTGTGTAGAGTGTTCTCTGATCCACTTAGGCGGATTCAATGCCAATCGAATGGCTTTGTTTTGCAGTGTTTGTGGTTTTTTTAATGTGTTTGTGAAGTTTGCATCCTCAAAAGGGATCAGCGTAAGTAAAGCCCGTCCTTATGGTCATCTTGTAAAGGAGTAATTTATTGTATGTTGATAATCGAATATTTCTACTTAGCGTGGGGTACAGAGCGGCTATTGCCTTATAAGATGATTTTATTTTTTCGTTTATGTATTTTTATCAATATAATCCTGCGCATGCTTTAAATAATAGTACGTTATTAGGGAAACAGCTTAAAGAAATGGTCGATTTCAAATATGAAGTAGTTATGCATGTTTAATCAGTTGAACGTTGGTTTGGTTTGTGTTCCATCAACTCTGCTGCCAACTTCATATAGAATGTATTACAATTCAATGTTTTACTGATTATACCTGTTTAGTGTTGAAACAGTTTTTAGAATATTCCATTTTCCAATGTCCTTCTAAATATTGTTCCCATTATCCATTGCCCTTCCCACAAGGTCCTACCTACCTTGAGTGAAGCCCTCTGTTGTAAAAATTGTAACATAGTTAGTTGAAATATGGCTGTCATTGTGTGAACATATCATAATATTTCTCGTGTCGCAAATTCGCATCGTGTCGCACCAAATCATCGGATCTTCAACAATTGTGCAGTGTGTGAAAGAAAACCACCAACATTTCCAATTATACGAGTATAAGGTAGGACTTTTCCCCTCACACCAATTTTCCCATAATTTCAAATTCATCGAATGCAATTTTATTCGTATTACAGACCACTCATGAAAAGCTGCTATAGGGCATGCTTCAATACCCTAGTCAAATATTTACCTTATGAGAAATTATGCCACCACCATTGTAATCTCATCCGTATGACGAATAACAATGTAGGTTAAATTCATATTTTATGACTCATTAAATAAAATAAAAACTGTACCTATGTTTGCATTTTTTTTCACAGTATTTTTAGACTTTTTTTATTATTTTTATATGAATACCGCACAAGAGTCCCAACTGCTCCCAACCATCCGTAGCCAGTGAGACTATGGGATCCCCATTTGGGGATTGTTGCGAGGCTGAAGGTATTGAGAAGGGGAAGGAGAAGGGGTAGAGGAAGGTGGGGAAATATCTGACTATTCAGATCTGGTCACCAATCACGACTAAAAGCCATTTCAAGCAACGTTTCAATTCAGAATGGTGGTCTTTAACCTGGGCGATACTAAGAGTATCTTCCACTCTGGAACGTGCGCAAATATACTAGGTATTATTTTTAAATGAATTAATTGTGAAACACAACAAATTAATTAAATAAAATTTACTTGCCCATGCTGGGATTTGAACCCGCGACCTTCGGATTCGTAGTCGAGAGCCTTACCCCTAGACCATGGAGGCCGTCTGTTGTGAACTCCTGCAACTAATCATCTTCAAAGTATCTCATCGACTAACTCGGCAAAATATATTATTCTGCAACAATAATTCCAGGACTAACTACCAAATACATGGAATACATACACTTGGAAACAAATTCACCTATGGCATAGACATTTTAATCTAAGTTTATCCATGTTTAAAAGATACCTGAATGATATTTTTACTTAGCAACGATTATAATATGTGGCATAGGAGCTAATGTATAATTATAATTTCTTGAAAAGTTTAGTATTCACTTTGTGGCATCATTATTAATAAAAGAAATGTAGAATAATTTTGCCCATGCCCCACAAGGTATTTTATAAATACCATGTCATTCAAGTGGAATGTGGTCTTTCGGACTTACAGAGACGAGATTTTATTTTCCGATTTATAAATTGTTTTGATTTTATTATTTCTTAGGATTCGGCTAATTTTATCTGTGGAGCCTTTGAAATATGTAAGAATATGTAAGAACATCAAACAATATGAATACTAGAAATGATTCAATTAGAATTCCCGACACTTGGAAAGTCATAATTGATCAAAATTTCCCGATAACATCATTTCCAAAATGATTAAAATTACCCTCAACTTCCTTAAATAAAACCAATCAGAATACTACGCGCAAACAGCCTATTAAAGGCCCACCCCCACCCCCACCTCTTTATCAACCCACGTGCTGCGACCTAGACTATTAAAATGATTTGAAATCACTAAGGTTTTGACTTTTGGCTTGAAAGGATACGCGCAAGCAATCAGTTCAAAACAAAACTCAAGACATAAGGCCTATGAAGATGGACAATGTTATTTATCCGAAACGTCAGGAGTTAAAAAGTCCTTCTACGGTAAACCGAGAAAATTATTTTACATATACTCGTATATATATATACAATATATGACTTCACTAAATTTTAATATTAGAATTAAGGAACACCTGAGGTGTTATAAGTAAGTAATAATAATTATTCTAAATTTGCCAATCATATTTTGAAAACCAATCATTCTTTTGATATAAATAAAGGTAGAAAATTTTTACATACAAATATAACCGGTTTTTACATAAAAAATTACCTTTTACAATTAGACAATTTTGAAATTAAAATATTTTAATAGTCAATTAAATATAATTAATAATCATTTTTTTTAAAATATTTTCTCTCCATATTAATATTTATAATAAAAAATAATTTCTTTTGATTAATTGTTACTTACTTTGATCAATTTTTGTTTTTGTTTATAATTTGTCTATTCTTACATTACTGTGTTCTACTTTTATCAATTGTCTATACTTGACATTATTATTTTATAGTATTCTGTATGTCCTGATGAGGAAAGTTTTGCTTTTAAAACATGTTCATGTGTATATATTGTTACGTAACGAAGTCGCTACAGTTAAAATGGATTCTAGCCCCTCGATAAAATATGCGCGAGATTATTTATGATTGGTTCCATTTCCGAGTTCCGCCAGCGAGCTACACTCTCTCCCAGCAGCGGGCGGCCGCCCGCCCGGCCGAAGAAGACTGGCATTGGTATCGATAGGTTGTAAAAACGGCAGAGCTACTTGCCTTTGGGCAATGACCGCTTACGCGTAGGTGAGCATTATCACGTTTACTTCACATTTTGGACCGTAATATTCTTGTCCTTAAGACACCGCTGGACATAAAAATCTAGCTAGTAATCTCTATAAACGGTGTTAAACTCCAGGCGACCTTTTACGTGCTAGCCGCGTGAATTGGTGTGTTCCTGACAATTACGCATCTACAATGGGAAGACGCGAGCCTCGACGCTATGGATCATGTAAGCTGTATCTAATTCCTATCATCTGTGCTAATGTAATTACTTGCCTCCCGTAAATGCCTGATTTAATTCCCGAGAGAGAGAGAGAGATTCAAATATAACATAGGCAGTATTTCTGTTTTTTAGGTTAAATTAATCTATTTTTTGATGTAAATATAATGTGTGCCTTCTTGCAATAAACCCTGTACTGAGAACTGGACTTTTTCATTTGAATGGTATAAGAGCCCCTTGTGTCTTTGGCCAGATATGAGCCGAAAGCCGATCTACGATCCTGAGAGACGGAGTCACCCCTCTACCCTACAGAGCTAGTCGAGTTGAACTGAGACTCGGCCGTCTCAACAGTTGGCCCCCCGGTAACCATTTCTTTTTCTTGTGATCTCCACCTTTCCCTTCCTTCACACTGGCCCCCAACGTGTCAGTTCCCCAACACTGGCGCTCCAACGTGCTAACATCACACTGCCGCCCTAGAGTGGGGCTTGTTCCCCAACACTGTTCCCCAACAATATCAATAAAGTAGTGATTACAAAATAATTTTTACTTTATTTATTGTATAATTATTTTTTTATTAACCTTAACTTGTTTTTCTCTTTTCTTTCTCTATATCATGCACTTATTACGTATTACATAAATTTTTACGTCATCTGAAATATAAAAACACGTTTCTTTTTTCACAATGTTTTGCACTCGTATTATATTATATTGTTCACTTGTATATTATGTATCCTGTAGATCAGACTATTAATATGTATATTTTTTAAATACATTAGTATATCTTCTTTGTATCATGTTAATTTTTTCTTAACTCAAAATCTTTTTTTTTCTTTCTGTATTCTACACAAAACCATTTAAAATGTTACAATTTGTATGCATCTAACAAAACAATAAAAAAAATTGATTGGCGTTGTGAATTTTCTGCACATATTAATAAATAACAAAAAAATTATTTTACCTCAAATTCTTTTACAGGAAATAGTAAATTTAAAAAAAAATTATGTTGTATTTATTCCAGCAGCATTGGGTATATACTGTATATAGTGCAATAACAATATAATAAAGAAGAACATATAAAAAAAAATCACAAAACCCTATCTGAGTTAATAATTAAACATTATTTTGTAATCATCACTTTATTTATATACACATATCAACATGTTTCGAAAGTGAAGCTTTCGTGATCAGGACATACAGAATACTAATAATAATCGTATTCTGTATATCCTGATCCGATGTTGATATTTATATATTAGTAAAGTGGTGATTACAAAGTAATTTTAATTAATTTATTAATAATGACGGCACAAAGTGAATACCAATCTTTTGAAGAAATTATATAAATAATTAATTACAACAAGAGAATAATTAATATATATATATAAACTTGTAATCGCCTACGAATAACGAATAACGAATAATTTGAATAACAATCTCCCTTCTCCTTACTAAAGGTCTTCTAGAAAACTTTGCTCAACAAATCAGAAATAATGAAATTATTCGTAAACTCCTTTACTTTGGAAATTACATTTTTTAAATTATATCTAAGGATACACAGTACAAGTATACTGAGAAATAAAATGTGTTTATTTTTAGAAAAGATATGTAGATGACGTTTTTTGTATATTGCCTGGTACTGAAAGACAACATAAAATTTTCCATAATTTCCTAAATAAACTCCATAAAAAGATTAAGTTTACCGTAGAAATAGAATAAAATTTAGCAAAAATTTCTTAGATTTTAATATTTCTTTTGTTAAAGATAAATCAGAATTTAACATGTATCGTGAAGATATAGATGACACAACATAAATGGTAAATCACTTTGTGGTGTTAAGACATAGTTGACACCACAAAGTGATTTACCATTTATTGAAGAAGTTAAAAAAATATTTTTTAAACCTCTGTTTAATAAATAACTATCTACATGTTTCAAAACCAATAGTTCCTTCGTTGTAGTGCACGTTCAGTTGGCTAAATGGACTTAAACTGTATTCCGCTAAGGTTCAGTTTGGTTATTTGAGTCGAAGAGTGTTCATTCAGAATGATAAAATCGGCCTCGAGTTACTTCCTCATAAATATTATTTGAATAAAATTATTTATGTTTGCGTCGTTTTACGTTTTTTAATGCTACAAAGTTTATTTATGTAGGTAAAAACGGAAAAATAATAATATGATTTCCCGAATGTTTTACAAGTAATAAACCTTTAAGCCACGCAGTTAATCCAGATAATCTATCGCGGGCGTATCAGACCCGCCATACTCGTATCATTTACCCATGCATGGGCTTGTATGACAGAAATGTATGAACATGTAATGGACATTGGACATGTATCCGGTGAAACGTGAAGTATTTAGTAATTACTTTATTATGGAAAAATAAAATACAATACAAAATACTGTGAGGAATAATTTTCCTGGTTGTATGTCTTTCAGTTGACCCTGCCATGTCTTCCGGGGCGTCCCCCAACTTCTTCTGTCCACATGCTCCTCATATATTCTCTAAAGAGGGAGAGGATGGTTGGAAACTTCCTGGATATTCATATCTAGCTACTAAACATAGGTAAATCCACTTACAGCAACGTTTTAAACACAAATTTTGAATACAGTCTCTCACCAGGAGCCTGATTCCGGTTCTTTTTAAGGGTACGGCATTGTCCTTATTCTTAGGGTTAAGGACATTTTGGTTAACTGAGATTTCGATTATACGTCAATGACATTACACTTTTAAAGGAATTTGTGGCATAAATATATTATTTATTTATATGTTCTGCACAACATGTGCCATTTTTTTTACAGTAACTCCACACGGGAAACCAAGGAGGAAATAATTTCCCTCAAGGCCTATATCATCTTTGGGGATGCTGTGTGGAGGATCTTTTAGAGGATAGGAAGGAGTGAACTTGGGTCTTGAAGAGACCCATGTTATAGGATGGAGGAAACACAGAGGCCGGCAGATCATTCCACAGCTGAGCTGTTGAACACAAGAACGAGTCGTAGAAGCGACCCGTTCTCATGTGACAAATGTCAACCGTGTGCAAATGTTGGGCGCGCGTTTGGCGTATTTCACGACTATGCACCGGTGCCGAAGGGATCAATGACGCTAGTTCCTCGGAGCATCTTCCATTAAAATACCGGTAGAACAAGGACAGCATTCCTACCCGACGTCTGTGCTCCAAAGATTGCAACCCATTTGTTAAGATAGGCGAATCTATCAAACGGACCGCCCGTTTCTGCACAGAGTCAAGAATAATGTATAAAAAAAAAAATATATAAAAACTTGAAAAAATATAATTTATAGATACAAAATAGGATGGATAATATAAAGGCGTAAAATCAACTTGCATACAATACTGTTTTATTTTTTTTAATTAATTATTATAAAACATAATTACACTGGAATGTTCGATGTTAGTCTCACTGGAAAAATACCTCTGTCGATGTAAGCTAATCTATTTATACTTACAAATAATACGTAATACAGACAAACTATGTATTCATCTTTTATATAATAATAGACCACCGACGTGATCGATATTACAAAATTCATTGTCTAATCGATGCTAGCGACATATTATTGACTTCTGTTCTGCATTAGTGACGGGATTGCTACAACGATAAGGCGATTTGATTGTAGCTGATATACTCGTACTAGGTGCGTTATAATTTATTAACGAAATCACAGTATTATTGAAAAATTATAGTTGCATAAACATGGTTTATTATTACGTACTTACTTTACACTTGTAGTTTATTATATTTTTTGAGAAATTAAATTACTTTTATCTGACATTTCGGGTTTTTGGAATAGGTACTTTACAAACATCACAATTTCATTTAAATCAGTTGACTTAATAGCATTATTATGCGGCAAATGACTAACTATTTTTTTTCTAAAATACATATATATATTTTAGAGCAACTTCACACAGGAGACCCTGAGAGAAGGGTCAGCAGTTGTGTACTATTAAAGTATCTACGGGCTCTGTACAATACGTCCAGCTTCTGATAGGCTAACTTTACTCTGGCTTCGATGGAGCCTCCATACCTGAGCTGGTCACTTAAGGTTACACCAAGTATATCAATGGAGGGCTTGTTGGGAAGATTGCTTCCATTAAAGGAGATATTTAAAGTCAATAAAGTGTAAATCGACTTTAAGGCATACACTCAAAAATGGCACTAAACATTACTTCCAATTCTACAGTGGTGGGCACTTGCGATTTGAATAGGGTCAGCAGTTGTGTACTATTAAAGTATCTACGGGCTCTGTACAATACGCCCAGCTTCTGAGAGGCTAACTTTACTCTGGCTTCGATGGAGCCTCCATACCTGAGCTGGTCACTTAAGGTTACACCAAGTATATCAATGGAGGGCTTGTTGGGAAGATTGCTTCCATTAAAGGAGATATTTAAAGTCAATAAAATGTAAATCGACTTTAGGGCATACACTCAAAAATGGCACTAAACATTACTTTCCAGATTGCTAACTCAAGCAATACCATAAATATATTATTTGTTAATTCTATACGGGTAGTTAGAAATATGTATAAGGTTTCAAAAGACAAAAATTCTCAAACTGTAAACTTTAAATTATTGGAAATAGATCCTAAAATATTTGCAAATTGGTGCAGTTTAAAAACCAGTTGATGCAATTTAGAACGTTTTACTTAAAATTCCAGTACGTACTTCAAATAGAAATTTTTAGAAGAAAACAGTTTGAAGATTATTGTATCGAACATGTCTACAGAGTGGATTAATTTAAAAAGACATATTTCTTTATAACCAAATATAAATTATTGCACAACACGTGCAAAAACCAAGGCGAAAGTCGGTATTGCACAACACATGCAATGCTGAGCCGGTATTGCACGACACGTGCAATACCGGCATATAATGTTCGACCGCGCCGCGTGCGCTATAAATACGTTCCGTACAATTATTGTCTTTTAAAACCTTATACATTTTACTAATCACCCGTATAGAATTAACCGAAATAATAGAAAAATACGAAAATTTGCGCTGAATTACACGAAAATGGCGAATTCCATGTTATTTGCGTTAAAACGGCTAAAATGATCTTTTACGCGTAGAAGTGACGAATTTCTCATAATTCGCATTATGTCAAAAGTGAAATTTTTAGGTCTTTAATAATACATTATGAATGAAAATAGTAGATTAGATGGTTTGAATATGTAAAGCGAATAAACAGAGGTCCCGGAAAGAGATGAATATTCCCCCTACGTACATTTAAAATTCACATCGAATCAATCACTGATAGGTTAAATAAAATGCTTCGATTTGTACTACGATTAGGTAAATTATTTAAAAATTGGTATGCTAATAATGTTTTACTTTTCACCAGTCAGTAGTACACTGGCATTTGCAGCACCTGTATGGAATCCCACATAAATGCTATATGTCAATAGCATAGAACGAATCCAGAATAAATTCACTAAGTTTCTCCGGTTAAAATACAACAATAATTATCATTGTGTACTATATGCGCCGACAAAATATTCTTGTATAAAATCTTAAATAATGAAATAGACTGCCCTGAACTCCTATCTCAAATTAACCTTAACATACCATCGAAACGTACTCGCTACACAGCAATGTCACCAATTTACCTATAACATTTGATATTCTTTGTCCCAACCTAAATCACGACTTATTTTTTTGAGTCCCTACATCATTTAACAAAAATATTACTCGTCACATCAATGCGCAAACACAACTCTCCAGTACATAGTACTATTCAGGGACATAGGTACACATACACGCTAACACACACACGCAGAGATACATACACTTATACACTATGCACTTTTACCATGTATCATTCCCTAGTATTGTACTAACCCCGCCCGGTAAAATGTATATAACCACTTACGAGATATTACATAGAGACATGTCATTGGTACCGATCCTTGTAATAATTTTCTGAAACCTTGTAATTTGTACACCACAAATTTTATATATGTACCATTTGTTTCTAAAATTTAATAAAATTAAATTACAATTAAAATTAAGATGTAAGTTTACTGTCAGATATACCCCGAGATCATTGCATTCATTTTTGAGATGACAGATTTATCGCGAAGTAAGTAGGGAAACTTAATTATATGGTTGTTTCTAGTAAATGACATAGTGTAGCATTTAGAAACGTTAAGATCCAGGCAGTTAACTTCGCAATAATTGCACACCCTGTCTAAGTCACCCTATAGCGCTTCACAGTCGGATAGAGTGCTAACCATTAACAAAAAAAATCATATCGTCTGCACACAATTTTGAAATTTTTTCTTAGAGTCCCCATCAGTACTTCCGCAGGCTATGTTTTTAATGCCCTGAATTTAATGTATCTGAAACAATTATAGTCCAAAGATATTTTAATGTACACATTCAAAAATCTAGATAACTTTGCCCATACAAACTCGAGTCGATTCACAAGATCTTCATTAAAATTTATATTCCACCAACATACAACTAAAACAATTTTGGAAAAAATCTGGAATATTTTTCTATAAAAGTATTTAACATCCTCCCTCTAGCAATAAAAACCGTTACAAAATTAATCGACTTCAAAAGAAGTATTAAGATATGGATTATGGACACGGGAAGGAAGCAAATAGATATGATGTTGCAACCGAACAGAGTTCGGTATGTTTTCTCCTGGATTTTAGAATTTTTATTCTTTTATTGCATTAAGTAACATTTTAACGTAATTACGATAGCTTACTTAAGAAACGTAACAAACTTGAACTAATTTATAATCCATACATAAAACCATGTGCAACGTGACCTTAGAACGGGGTACCCCAGAAAGGTCACATTTTCTGCGACTTTAGTAAAATATTATGAAATAAATAAACAACACAAATTCAGAATTATGGAAACATGAGCCAATGCCGTTTATGTAAATATTGAACAACAATAATAATGAATTAGAAAGCTTGGCAATATAACATGCATAATATTTTTAATGCCTTTATTTTATTTAAAAAACACACTGATGTTTTTTACTATTTAATTATGAAAGTCCGAAAGTCGAATTGAATTTCACAAAAAATTCCTGATGATAAAAAATAACGAAAGTAAAGAAGCCCCGCAAGTTGACGTAAAATCGTATTTACACAAGGTTGCGAGTGCTTGTAAATCCCTACAAATTATGTTTAATTTTAAAACCGGCACATTAGAGTTCAAATTATTATATGTGTGTAGGTACAGTTAGCGTATAATAATATTATGTATTTACGATAATATGGACATACGTAATATTTATGCATGTATGTTTACACGTGTTGTTACCAGGCTTCGAACGACATTTTATTATCAGTGGCATAGAAGAAATATTTTTAGTAGAATTATTTTCATCTGCCAGATATTTTAGATACTTCGCATGTGATAATGACACCATTTAACCAAGAGTTAAGCACTCAATTCCTGTCATATTGAACTACCGCTCTTTTGATTTGTTTGATAGCAAGGAAAGTCCTCATTTTCATACAAATTTCTATGATATTATTGTATATACAGGGTTTTTCAAAATGATGGACTCAATGTCGCACTTCTCTGATACACGCGGTCGGCCAGGGTTTCTTCCTTTATAGAGACATCCAGAATGCTCAAATTGGTGATACCAATGACAAATGCTCTTTCTAGTTGGGGGTTCAATATTAACATAGTGACAAAAGGTACGCTGCACTAGAGTTTCCCACTCAGTTTTACAGAATTCACGAACACAGAACACCTTGTGCTGCATAGTAGACATTTTACTAACAACTGACATAAAATGGCTGCTTGGCGGCGCGACCACTCCAGCGGTCGTTTGCGTAACTATAGGCGATCTACTGATGGGATTCAAAACTTTCGGACCTCCTCTTTCAATGTAGATCCTTCACATATAACGTATAATTCAGGAAATGCATAATTGAGAAAGACACCACGTTTTTAAGATTTCTTCATTCACTGTCTTTTTTGATATATGTTACATGGTTTTTGGGTTTCAGTGACTATCAATCTAGGCTCATGCTTGTTCCGTAATAGTAGCTTGATATTCCAGTAGTTACCTGATATCTATCCATTAGGACCTAGGTATCTAAATAATTAAAATTTTTAGTCACTCATAAAACTTCTTGATTTCACGAATAAAGCCAACTACCTTCCTGAATAAGCGATAAGCTCATTGGCTCTGAACCCAGAGTTCAACGGTTAAATAAAAAAAGTATGTACCATCACGTGTTTTTTCACGTTCCGAAATAAAATGAAAATCAAATTCTTTGTATTTCCATTTCGTACAAAGGTGAAGATATTCTAAGTATGGTCCTGGTGACAGACTACCGTCCAATCTAGCCAAAAATTGCGCGTGCTTGAAATGACCTTAGCCATAACTAGATCTGAGTAACCCGCACCTTTGCGCCCACCTGACCACTGCGGCATAGAGGTCACTAAAGAATTAATAAATACAGAAGAGTTTTGTTATTCGACCAGCCTAAGTAGTATTGTTTGCAACCTTCGTTTATTTCATACCTTTTTTAAATATAATAACGAATCATTGAAGAAGATAATAATTAACAAATCCCAAATGAAGCACAAAACCCATCCAAAACCCATTTTCATCAATATCATACCTCAAATTCAAGGCTTGTCAATATTATCCTCCATTTTAAATCCCATATCATTGGCTGATATCTTTATGGCGTAAAGTAAAGTGGTTTCATTAGATCAGTCAATAGAGCGGTTGTTTCGATAAGTCAGAGGTTCTGGGTTCGATTCCCAGATGCGACTGATACCTTTTAATTTTTTGTGTTTTTTTTTCGGTTTATTATTATATTACCTTCCTTTTTTTCATAAATGTAAAAACCTCACAGAACAGAGATTTTTAATTATTTTAATAAATAATTATTATTTAAAAAAAACCCATCCAAATTAGAATGGGGTGGGAGTAAATATAATAATATAAATAAGTCGTGACAATGTGGTTAACCGCAGTTCGAAAATGGCCTTAAACGCCGAAACAGCTGTCACAATAATAACAAAAAAATTAAAAATACTTCCAGAACTTAATAATTACATTATTAAATTTGATTTACATTAAATTAAAAAAAACTAAATGGAGTTCTACGAATTAAACACAAAAACAATTAATAGCTTTTGCAGATAATAAAAAGTTTATTGTAATGTAATATTTAGGCAATTTTATAAGAAGTTCATTGGTGGAATTTTTTTATATGTGTTTTATTTTTGGAGACATAATGGTCTAAGTACAACCTACAATTTCAATATTTGGAGGGCACTGAGGAAAAAGCAAGGGAGATGGAGATTGAGGACTTTTGTGAAAATAATCCCTGTAATATTCACCTGCAAATTTTCAACTTTCCCTAATTTATTTCAGTTCGGGTCGATTTTTTCCCTTCATTATGTCAAGTATTTTGGAATACGCATCCACTATTTGGTTTCGTAATTACGAGATTCATAATAAGTAATAAGGAACTCCAGTCCATTCTTTTTTATTAATGTTGACATCCTAACTTATTTTTCTGTTTTATAAAAAAAAAAATTTTAAGTTCGTTTTCATGGTTAAAATAATTGTTAAAATTTCAATTTTTTAAAGCCCACCAAAATGCACGAAATCTACGGCTTGTTGGGTGTGACGTCACACGAGCCAGTCGGATTAGCGGTACAAAAGGCAGTAATCGATATTGTATGAATTTCATACAAAACTTCGAGAACTTTATACTCAAATTTAACTGCTTTTCATTGAAACATTGTAGAATATCAGAGTCTCGTTACTATTGTAGGTGAATTGTACCAAAATGTAAAAATACATTCATATCCTCAACTAATTAACAATTTATCAACGTTCAAAGAAAGTCCATAGTCCAGTCCTAACTTTTTAATAACTAGCTTTAAATCAGAATCGCTTGCGTTAATAGCCTCTTTCATTTGTCTGCGCATCTGCGGACTTCAACAATCCGTGACATTCATTCTTATTATTATTTTTGCGAGATAATGTTTATTTTACTTATTTATTATTATTACTATGTAAACATTAATGTATGCAAGTTTTGGGCATATTGCCTGTTTTATGTACTAAATTAAAATAAATTAAAAATAAATTAAAAGATTATGTTAAATTTCAAAAATGTGAAACCGCACAAATTCATCAAAAAAAAAAATACTTTGGGACGCCGGGTTTTGAACTTGCGACCTCCAGATTCGTATCCGAGGATTGTAACCACCCAACCAAGGCACTAGAGGCAATTCCGATCTAGTTACAAAACCTTTAGAAAGCCTTTTCAAGAACTTTTGATTTTGTATAGACCTCTCACCAGGATGATACAAGGAATATCTTCCACTCTAAAAATCTTAAGAAAAGTACAAAGTAACGATTTAATTTATATGCCTGAACTCATTAAAATTTCACAGGCTTGTCTTCACCGGGTTCAATAAACAAGAAACACAAAAGATTTTTTTGATTTACTTTGTTCAGCTTCGACAAATAATGTTCCCGCAGTTAATTAATTAAGATCTCAGCCATTGCCAGAGGGATGAGACGCTGCGAAATGACCGTGTTTATTCGAAGCGAGAAAAAATAAAAATTCACCTAGCATCTTTGCGGCGAATGCTATCCAAAACATTAATTCCTACTGATTATTCTGACAATAGAAATAACCTGTTGGTATTCTTGTCACGGAGACCAGGGCTGCCTTTTAATGTGAAAGGCTCTTAGCAGGATTGAAGTCAGCCCAGGCATTATTTCCTTCTTTCATAAACTTTCTTGCATCGCGTCATAATGTAAAATTGAAATAATAAAGGCGCTGGATTATTTTCAAGTGGGTCTGCATGTTATAACTGAAAAGGACAATTTATGAGTTGAATATGAAGATTAGCAAGCAGGGGTTCCATGATAATTCAACACACGTATGAATCGGCACACTTTTTTAAATTCGTTAAAAGTGTGAAAAAAATAAATTAAAAAAGCTAACTGGGAAGCCTAATACAACCCAATGACATTATAAAATTACAAGACACGTTATATTCCTACCAATCGAACAAAAATGCGGCACGTTCTTGTTTTCAGTTTTAAAAACAACCCTTGTGAAAAGGATAATAATATGTATTATATTTTTATTTTTTATTTTTTTTACAGTAACTCCACACAGGAGACCCTGAGGGAAATAATTTCCCTCAAGGTCTATATCATCTTTGGGGATGCTGTGTGGAGGGTCTTTTAGAGGATAGGAAGGAGTGAACTTGGGTCTTGAAGAGACCTATGTTATAGGATGGAGGAAACACAGAGGCTGCCAGATCATTCCACAGCCGAGCTGTTGAACACAAGAATGAATCGTAGAAGCGACCCGTTCTCATATGACAAATGTCAACCGTGTGCAAATGTTGAGCGCGCGTTTGGCGTGTTTCCCGACTATGCATCGGTGCCGAAGGGATCAATGACGTTAGTTCCTCGTTGCATCTTCCATTGAAATACCAGTAGAACGAGGACAGCATTCCCACCTGACGTCTGTGCTCCAAAGATGCAACCCGTTTGTTAGGCGATATAGGCGGCAAGATAGGCAAATCTATCAAACGGACCGCCCGTTTCTGCACAGAGTCAAGGGTTTTTTTCAGATATTTTGGGACTCCCGACCAGAGGTGGCTGCCAAATTCTACAGTGAGGCACACTTGTGATTTGTACAGGGTCAGCAGTTGTGTACTATTAAAGTATCTGCGGGCTCTGTACAATACGCCCAGCTTCTGAGAGGCTAACTTTACTCTGGCTTCGATGGAGCCCCCATACCTGAGCTGGTCACTTTTACTTTTACAAGGTTACACCAAGCATATCAATGGAGGGAAGATCATATTGTTGGGAAGATTGCTTCCATTAAAGGAGACTAGATTATTCGATCCCTTTTAGACGTAATCAGACATGATCGGGTCTTTGAAACATTAAATTCGACGAGGTTATTCTTACCCCGAGAGGAGACCCTCTCGAGGTAACCGTCCATCCTTTGCTTCAAAGCCCTCCGAGCTGTTGGAGTTTATGTGCCCTTTGGGGGCTTGTCAAACAAAAAGCAATCATGGGCTGTACTGTCATCCGCGTAACAATGGATTGGTGCACATGTCAAGAGGTCATTGATGTGCAACAAAAACAATGTCGGAGATAGAACCGATCCTTGTGGGACGCCAGCATTTATTGAATGCGAGGTATATAAATTAATTTGTAATGTAATTGAATTAGGTTTAAAAAAATACATAAATAACAAATACAAGCGGTTTACAATTAGACAAATTTGAAAATTATGAAATCAGAAAAAGCGTTAATAGTGATTTAAATATAATGAACAATCTTTTTTTTTAAATAGCTATCTCTTGAATTTATTTTGATATTAATATTAATAGTATTTTTTTTAATTTCTAATATAAATTTGTTATTCAATATTCAAGATATTTTTTTTATTAACAATTTTTATTAATTATTTACATACTTTAATCAACTTTTGTTTATGTTTATAATTTGTCTACCCGTACATTATTTTATTCTATGTTTACCATTTGTCTATGCTTAATATTATTATTTTTTAGTATTGTGTATAATACAACAATAATAATTTCATTGCTACCCAAATAACTATCATAAAGTATCTGTGCAATTAGCCACAATCATTGGGTGACTATATTTTTATTAACAGGAAGTAGTAAGTGAATAATAATAGGTAAATAATACTATGTAAATAATAATCAGTAAATAGTAATAAGTAAATAATAATAAATTAATAAAAATAAGTTAATATAAATATTAATATATGTATATTATAGATTATTTTCCTTTATAATTTCTCCTAGGCGTAACACATTTTTTGTGGTATTGTGTGTGTTATTTCTGATTCTGCAATAGATGTGTGAAAACGAAACACCAGTTAAAAAAAACATTGCTTAACTTTCAGTGAAACCGGCCGAAAGAGTAAGTAACGAAGGAATTAACTGTTTTTGTTTTATCCTTAAAATCTACATCATCGATGCCCCCGACTGCACAGCTACGTCTGTTGATGTGTAAATGTCTGGACAATAACCAATCTACGGTATACAAGTGTACTATATAAGGTAAAAAAGGTTGTAATGAAACCTCAGCCACACGAGGAGCAACTCAATTATGTCGGATCTTTTGCAAATGTGAAACCAGAATAAGTTTGCTGACGGAAAGAATGTGGGAGGGGAAGGAGAATGGACGGATTTAGGGAGGAACGGACATTTCTGACCTTGATATTGCCAGACACGGTGGTCCAATAAAAACCGTACCACTTTCGAGGCATTCTACTTTGTGTCTGTAGGAATGTGTCCTATTTACACATTGTCCTTATTCTAAGTCTTAAAGACTTTTTTCTTAATTGCGGTTCCGGTTCTCTCTGATGACGGTTGTCATTCGGCGAATAACGTTATTTAAAAAAAATATCGATTTTTGCGTAGTTTTAAGAAAAGAACAACTGAATATTACTGTAAGTATTGACTTTAAACATTATTGGTGAGTTATTTGTCGCATAATAATGCCATTAAATTAACCGATTTAACGAAATTGTGATGTTTGTTAATTACCTTTGTCAAAAGACCAAAATGTCTGATAAAAGTGATTTAAATTCTAATAATTATAGTAAGCTGCACGTGTATATATATTTAAAAAAAACTGTGATAATAAAAACAAAAACTCATTTTAAAATGTATTGTAAGTGACATGGAATTGGAACCGCGGTTAAGCAAAATGTCTATAACCCTAAGTATAAGGTAAATATCTTATTCTTTAAAAAAAAACAGTAATCGGGCACCACAAATGAAGGATTTACAATATAACTGGTTGTTACCAATTAAAATCCGCATAATTAAAATTAACTTGTTAAGATGAACAATAAAATTCTGTAGAATAAAAAATTGAATACAAATTTCAACTACAGAATAATAAAAATCGTATAATAAAATATGTCTTATGGGTAGGTACTTTATGAGTTGTCTGGATTTAAATAAATTCTTTTTTCTAACACATATCTACCTAATTCAGTTCCAATTTTTAAAATCTCACACGCCGACGCACAAATAGAGAACACACGAATGTCTGTAAATAATGCTACAATTAACAACCATTTTACAAAAACCTTATATATTATTATGAAGTATAAAATTAATGCCTTAAGGCCATCCACTTGGTAAAATTCCAACGAAATCACCCGCTCCTTGTGCAGGTGGTGACAATGTCGAAATTCTCGCTAAGCATCGGCCGCATGTTTTGATTTTCGCAAAAAACGTCACCAAAACGCGTGTTTTATTTTAATTTGTAAAGCTCAGGTATAAATATTAAAACTTTTTACTGACATATTCTAAAAAACTACCACAATGCCACAATATATACGACAATATCGGAAAAAGGGTTTGTGAGTAGGAGATTTTGCGCTTCAAACATTTTTTTTAGGACTGATACTTTATTTTTTTTTCTAGTATTATAAAAAGGCCGATAAAGATTAAACCGAAAACACATGATTTTGCATTACTTCCCATTGCATCGCCATAATGCGGTAGGGTTGTCTAGAAATATGAAAAATAATGTTTGAATACCTACTGTGGATTGTATAACGTCGAATTTTTTCCAAATATGCCCGTAGAAACCAAATAGAAAAATATGTTCGTTCAGGGCCTATGTCTTCTTTGTGGATGTTCCGTGAAGGTTCTTTTTGAGGAGGAGTGGAAGTTCTGGGAAGGAAAGGGGTATGAGGAGTGGGTAGGAACCTAGGGATCAGAGTGTCCAGGAGAGACGGATGTATTAATCTATCTACCCCCCCCCATGAACTCGGATACCCCTGCTAAGTCACCAAACGTAACGTAGGGAACCACTTTAGGTGACCTACGGCAGAGGTTCCCGGGGCGTCGTTTCCCATACCCAGCTCCCATATTTAATTAATTAATTGTTTTTAAAGATAAAAAGATTAGTGCAATAATTTTTAAATGATTAAATTCTCAAAATCATCTCCAAAACAGCGCCCTAGACAACGTCTTAAAAGAACGAATGTTGAGATTTCTACCGAGTAAATGTTTTTTTAGGAAAACATTAAGTATATATATTTCTTTATTTACGGCCATTACAGGCTTTTACGTGAATCTTTACAAATGGCATTGAAAAGGTACATATGTATTTTAATAGATAAGATAAAAATAAACAAAATAATTTAACGTTTTTATCCAGAGTTAAATAGTTTCAAATAACCTAGCTCTACTCGATGAAAAAAACCCTACTAATAATAATAATAGTTGGATGACTTGTAAAGCGCCGTTTTTGTGAAAAATCACCTCAAGGGTGCTGTACAAATATTTCTTAACTAATTATGTACAGACAGATACAGAAAAACATACTTACCTGGCAGGTCGCTTCAGATGAACAGTTTTAGAAAAATTTTATTATTGAGATGATAGTTTTACATGGTTATTTGTTTCTCCTTTTCTATTGATGTTACATTTATTAGATGATTGGTGGCACAAGAAGAGTTGGTATGCATGCTAATGCATGCTTATGCTGTACCATTGTGCCAAATATGTCAACAGCATTGAGTAGTTGTTCCCCAGATGTTGAATCCGTCGCATAGGGGAATAATATTGGTATGCTGAAGTTGAATTATCACAATAAAATGGTAGATACTGTATTGTCCTGCCAGTACATGAAAAGCAATAAAATATAGCAGTTCAATGGTATAAAACATCCAATTAATTATCTTAAACAAACATGTTAAA
>JAHDVE020002839.1:0-31094 GCA_022606495.2 Halesus radiatus
TTGGCGGTCTGTCCTCTCTGCCTACCCCTGCGGAGAAACGGCGTGATTGTTAGTTAGTTACTTAACTACTATACAATTGCAACCAAGTAAATTTCGGTGATCAGCTGTTATCTTTCCGTTAATCTTCCCTCCTAACATTTCTTCCAATTTCAGACGGATAACGACATCGGCATGCTATAATCCTACAGATTGCGGGTATCCATCCCATAGTTAAGTAAATGCTTTTTAAGAATATGTAAAATATTAGCTTTTTCGAAGTCCAGTATAACATACGATATTTTTTGGAGTATCTATGCTCCCCAATACCTCTCACCACAATGCGTGCTCAGGATAAAAATAGTGGATTCAACACTAATATTTATATATATCATTTCGCGGTGAAAATCAGCGTATTTTTCTCTGAGATCCCATGAAGTAATCCCAAACCGACGGGTAAAAATAACTTTACTGGAGAAATAATACAAAACCAAAGTATTCGATGCCTACTTTGAAGGCTATAGAAAATACGAGACCAATAATACTTGATATTCATCCCCTCGTTTTGCCCCACGAAATTGTATTATAATAAAATATTATTTATTCGAAAAATATTTTTAAAAAAATTACATATATAATTTAACATATCCTCGGAAGAAGGGAGTATGTAATAAATTCAAAAAGTGTTTTTTCGGTAGAATAATGATCTTTATCGCATTACGCACGTACGTGACATTTTATCTTTTATTTTGACGACACTGCTATTGTTAATAATTGCGGTAATTTTTTTCTCTACGCGTATAAGGACATTGCGGTATACGAGTATAAATGCAGTAAACATCGACGGCCTTCTTGGTCGAGGGGTAAGGCTCTCGACTATGAATCCGAAGGTCGCGGGTTCAAATCCCGGCGTGCGCAAGTAAATTTTATTGAATTAATTTGTGTTGTTTCACAATTAATTAATTAAAAAATAATATATAGTATATTTGCGCACGTTCCAGAGTGGAAGATACTCTCAGTATCGCCTTGTGAAAGACCACCATTCAGAATTGAAACGTTGCTTGAAATGGCTTTTAGTCGTGTTTGGTGACCAGATCTGAATAGCCAGGTATTTCCCCACCTCCATCTTCCCCTTCTCCTCCTACCACCCCAATACCTTCAGCTTCACAACATTCCCCAATTGGGAATGCCATAGTCTTACTGGCTCCAGACGGTTGGGAGCAGTCGGGACTCTTGTGCGGTATTTATATAAAAATAAAAAAAAGTTTTCGAAATATGGGCGATATAAATGGGGTCAATTGGCTACATTGAGATAACACGGGCTCCAGTCAATTACAAGCGCTCGCCGGGTATGGACCTCCAATGATTACTGCAAAATGCCGCCTACACGACTGCACAAGTCGTTCTGGAAAAAAATGAAAAAGCAATGGTGTAACCTTTCATCGATTTTACCATTGTCAATATACTGTAAATTGGTCTTTTATTGCTATAAAAAAAACTCAGAAAGCGCGCCACTGGCAAGAAACGCTCCGGGCCACGGCGCGGTCGGCGGTGCGTTTCGTTCATTCGTGGTCGGAAGGATTCGATCGACATCGACAACTGCTTCACCCCCTTCGTACTTCCCTAATCGATTTGGAAAATTTACTTTATTTATATACCTCCATGTATAAGGACTTATACATGGTTTGTTGCCCAAAATGACGGACCCTCGCAAGGTCGAACTGTTATCTCTGGCTATTAAAGCCCCAAACTAAGAGAAAAAATGCATTACCGATACAGAAAACCGGAAGGAGAGTGTGCGAAACTGCGATAATGTGTGAAACCATTTTTGCCTCTCTCGAAGAAAATTGATTTTTCGTATATTCTTCCGGAGATGTCTTCAATGAATGTGACAATGTGCAAATAATTACCAATATACGCCGTTCGCAACAGGAGTTACAGAAGCAATGCTATAAATTTTTTCCTTACCTGAAACAAGAGAAAAACAAATAATTAGATTCATGAAATTTAAAAACTTATTTATTACACAAAAATACTACAAGCAGAACCTCGAGTCGTGAATAAATACATTAATTAGTTCACGGAGAAGGAGAATAAACATGTACTAAAAATGGAACCGCTAAGCCCCGCATCCCTGGGATGGAAGGTTGTAGTTTATAATGTTGGTATCAGTATGTACGATTTTTGTGCTTTAGAAATGATACTGTCTGCGCCAGGAAGTCTTAGATCTGCCCAAGGTTGCAAATAGTTATACAAATGGTCTAGCAAAGCGTGAACATCTCTACGGTAGGGTAATGAAGGCTGTTATTTTCTGAGCAAGTCGTGAGAAAAGAAGAATGAATTATGCAGTTGATGTTATTTATAACATTGACCTTTTAAACAGAAAGGTACAATGACTTAAATTTGAGAAATTGTCTATTTTGGGCTGCGTTTATTGCACTGAGTTAATAACTGATATCTACTATAATTGTGAATAATTGAAACAAATAATAATATTGGATGAAAAATACTAATAATGAAAATGATAATCTTGCAATAAATACTTAACACATACCATCAACTATTAATCTTGAAAATCGTTTATGAGTTAAGCGAAGAGAAAGTTTGAATCTCTAACGAGAATCCAAACACGAGAGGCCCCAGAACAAACCTTGCGGTACCCCGTGTACAGCGTACACATCCGTGGATTACTATGGACTTGTCACATAAATACCCTGATAAAGGAAGTCTGTCATGGGAACGAACCCGGCTCTAAGCGGATATAATCCAGACGATTTGTTAGATTTAGTCAGGGCTTAGAAGAACTCCTGCCATGGTCAGTGTAAAGAAAATCCATCCCATAACAAGAGAACCTTTTACTAAGAAAAGGATTAGAACTCGAGAAAGCGGATACAAATGTATGGAATTTGTGATAAATGACTCCTAAGTGAATATAGTGGAGATGCGATAAAGGTTTTATTGAAACGTAAAACAGGCTTTATATTCGTTGTGTATAAAAAAATGCCGGTAAAGTGGATGAATGATAAAATGAACGAAAGACGGGACGGCTGATAGGGCTATTGAAAGAAGAGTGAATACAAGAAATTCAATAAATGAAGGACTGAAAATACAGAAATTGTGAATTGAAGCGGGGCTAAAAGTTCAAAAAGGAGTTCTGATATCAACCCACGGCAGTGAGGCATAGTATAGGTAGACAAAGGAAGTAGAAATAATGCAAATAAGATTCCTGAGGTGTACATGTGATAAACAATGTGTGGCCCTATTACGATTGAAGAGATACAAAAATAATGCAAATACGAAATAAGCCTACTGAAAAGGATTTATTATTTTATTTATTTATCAATATTAAAAAGTTTTGGTACAGAAGTTTCATGATTTTCGACTCCCAAACTAGACACATGCCCGTATTTTGGTAGTCAAAATTTATTGAATGCCTACATGTTCTACGAATGATATAGATGAAGATGGCGTAAAGTGAACTGGTCTCATTAGTTCATCGGCAGAGTGGTTGTCCCGGTAAGGCAGAGGTCCTGGGTTGGATTCCGAGATGCGATTGATACCTTTTTATTTTCTGTGGTTTTTCGGTTTCGTGTTTCATTCGAGATTTGTTAATATCTTCCAAAACATTTGTTAATGTTCTTCAATGATTTAACGGGGAGAGGTACGTCGTATTATTTCAAAATAATGATAATATTATTGTGCAATGCGATAAGCATGGTGGTTTTAAAGAGAACAATATTTATTACGTTTTTTTTAAATTTGCATGGGCATTTTATCAAAATATAATCAGAAATATTAGACATTTCTGACCGTTCTACGCATGTTTTACAAAAACATTTAAAACGTTGAATATCCTTAAAAAATTCTGTAAAGGTTTTTCTTAAACTTGTCGATAAAATAAATTTAAAAAAAAAAAATGTAGTTTAATTTTTTCATGAACATTTCGTACCTTTAATGTTTTTTCTTGTAATGCGGATTACAAATCTTTGCTCATGTTTATTTACAAAAACGCAACGATAAAGGATTAAAAATATTTTTCTATTTAAAAACATTATGTTTATCGTATGGCGTAATAATACTATCATTATTTTGAATGAATAAATAATAACTCTCCGACGTCACTCTCGCCCTTAAACTTTTATTCATAGTCAATTACAAATCTTGATTTCATAACTTCTCTACACTCTCTCTCCACACCCTTTCTTTTGTTTGTACAGGGTGGCGCAAAACTACCGTTACGGTTTGATAAATTAAATAAAATAAATTAAAAAGAGTAATTAAACTATTTTATGAGCTAAGGCCATTCTTAGAAATAATTCCTTGGAAATGGCCAATTCTGAACACTGATGGTATAAAGATTATCAAATTTCGATTTCCTAGTATCAGTACTCAGTGAGATGAACATTTTGGGATCGATATAAGAGAACTGTCGTTGGGAATTATGCATTTTAGGTGTAATGAGTAGAATATTTGGATGCGTAGTAACGTATTTGGGACAAAGTATACACGGACAAAATATCACGAGACTAACGAAAACGAGTCTTCCTTTGAATGCGCATTGCGCACACATGTACATTTTTTCTGTAGAATACAGTCATTTTGCATAGTTAGTTCCTACTTTTGACACGCTATAGTCGGGCGGTCGGGAGGGCGCGCGCGGCCCCGCGATTCATAGCAGGAAGTTTGCGCGTATTTATGAAAGTGGAGATTGATTTCTTGCAATAAATTTATAAAATGTAATGTTATCTATATTTTTATCTGAGTGAGGAAGGGTAGGCAGTACTTATGTGCTTATATGAAATGTATCCCTGTGGTGCTAGACATAATTGTCTGGCGTTCTACGTTCTACGTGTCTACCCTTTGACTGACTTCATGGCTAATAGAGTGATTAGTTTGGTTTACATACTCTGGATCCTTTGTAATGATGGAATTTACTTCAATTTAATTGGTTATACATGTAAATAATAATTTTTTTTTTTTACCTAATCTGGTATAGCATGAGATGTCTGCTGGACTTAATCCTCCCGAAGGATTTATTTGGGCATTTTATATTTTGTGCGGACACTATCGTCATACCGGGCGAGTTTATTTACAGTTTTTTTTTTTTAATTATTAAAAAGTATACAATACATTGTATTCCCAAGAGTTAAGAAACTCATTGTGAGATCACATAGAGAACAGTTTTTAGAAACAAACATACTTAATATTTATGATACATAATTGAAATTCGCAGTACATTAACAACATTTAAAACACATAATTTGCATTTGTAATAAAGACATATCACTGGTACGTTATAATAAAAGTGTACAGAGACATTTATTATAAAGAAACACATCACTAGTACATTCATTCATTCATTTCATTGCCGGCAACCCGGGCGTTTATTGGCATAAAATTTAAACATTTACACGTACTTTACCCGTCTCACTAGACGATGTCTGTTCTGAGACGGTTATATAGTTATACTTATTACAGAGACACATCACAGCATTCATCCTTATGGTATTTTTGAGACCTTTCACACTGGCTTGCATTTTTAATATCGTTGGGTTATTAATTGTATTGTGTGTAAGCTATATATTCTAAAGATTGTATTTTTGGTATATGTAGTTTGTTGTGGGTTCTTGTGTTGTGTTGGTGTAAGTCGTGATTGTAATTGAGTGTGGTGTTAGTATGTGCCGAGTGTTGAATTACATGGAAGATAGTATTTGTAATTTCACAGGTGAGAATGGTGTTAAATGGAAGTATTTGGGAGTTTCTGTAGATTACGTTGACGTGTGTGTCCGTCCCATGGCAAACTAAATATATTTCTTTTTATGGTTTGTTAGGACAGGGTAAAACTGTTTTGCTAGGCTCAAGACGAAGTTTTTTTATTAGCGGGACTCCGGAGACTTTGTGAATTTGGGTAATCTTTATCCATCGAGTGGTCCGAGTGCGAGCCTAATGGTTTAATTTAGGAGAGATAATTTTTTTATTTTTTATGTTGTGATTTTATGCTGCTTCTCCCCATGTTGGGGCCAAGTACGTTAAAATGTTATATATTAGAAGTTTACTTTTCATGGCTAGTTTGCTGCTTTTCCACATCATAGGGAAAAGGGCGTCTGCGTAGAAATGGCGTGATGGTTAATGTAAAAGCCGACCAAAGATCGTGGTTCAACATTATGTATTCAAGTGAGATTACGTGTGCACCGTGCAGGCAAAACGCTGAGTTTAGCTAAATCAAACCTGTTAGATGACATTGGCAAACAAACAAAAAAAAAGCCGAGATAGAGCCGGTTTCTTTCTTCTGCGGCAGTCCGTGTTGTGCTCGGTTTAAAAGTGGTTGAATTGTATGAACGATGTTGAGTTCATTCTAAAATGAACACGATGTTTATGAATTGGACGGTGTGGGAGCTGAGCTAAGTGAGCAAGCGCCCGAATTTTGTCGGTCGGGTCATAAAACTGAATCATTGCAGTAAATTTGCGGATTCCCTGGCTGAAGCCGAAATAAACCACAAAAATTGCAAGAAAACTGGCAAAAAACCAACAATTTGGGAATAAATGTGTTAAAAAAAGTACGCAGGTCCGAAGGTGAACGATTTTCAATTTTTTTTTGTTCGTTTAGAATACGTTTCTGAATCTTGAATTTATAACTGTATTTATCATTAATACGCATGGTATAAACTGGGCGAGCTTTGAGCTAGTAGCAACTGAAAGAAATTGATCGACACAAAGAGGCTGATTCTACCGCTGTTATTTGCAATTATACCACTGAAGAAGTAAACCAATAGAAGTGTATTGTGGGCTCAATTATTCTCCTTACTTCTGGTGACATACATCAAATATTTTCATATATCGAAATTGGCCAGCAGTCCACAATGGAGTGCTGATACCAACCCTGAGGTACTGGCAGAGGAAGGGTGGAAGTACACTGAATGCTGTAGAAATGAGATATCTGAGGCGAATGTGTTATAAAATAATGTATGATCGTGTGAAAAGTGTTGAGATTCACAAAGAGTGCAACCCTGATGTAAACGTAATGAGTAAGATTAAGAAAGGGACGCTTAGATGGTTTGGGCACGTAAAGTGAATGAACGAAGAAAGGAGTGTAAGGAGAATATATGACCCGAAAGTAAATGGAAGAAGCCGGGGACGCCCGAGGAAGACATGGCACGTTCACGTGAATCAAATACTTAAATCGGGCCATGTCAAGAGTCAGAATAACAGAAGACGATGTATGAATGTGAATTGAAAAGTATATGCCAAGATGGAGTTGTTTGGCGGTCCGTCCTCTCTTCCTACCCCTGCGGAGAAACGGCGTGATGGTTAATTAGTTAGAAATGTATTTATTTTGACATTAAAAAGCTCGTACCAGTAGACCTACACCCAGCCCCAAGATCAATCTCGAGTGTTTGAAACACGATACAATCCTATCATTTACAATATTTATATAAAACTTGAGGTTCCGGTTTGTTTTCCTTCCAAAATTCCCCATTCCAACATTCCTTGATTTCGAATTCAGTGAACTTAAATAAATAATACTGTGAAGTCGCTATCGGTGTAGCTGCATTTCGGTTGCATCGGAATGCAGTCCCGGTCTCGAGGGCCCATTCCTCCCCAAACTCCTGCACAAATACTTGTGATGCAACCGTTATAATAGTAACCAGACGGATGCAATTAACTGCGGGCGTAAACTCTGCTCGGTGTTTCAAGTTTACGCAAATAATCAATGCTTTGCGGTCAGACTAAAGAGTATGGATGGAATGAAAATTATTTCTGATTACTATACAATTGTTATTGAATAAGTTAATGATAAACAATAACATTTGTAAACTTTCCTGCCTCAACACAGGATATCCCTAGTGAGACAGGCGTGCTGATTGTATACATGTGCTAATCTCTATATATAAAAATGAACGTTTGTCTATCTGTCCTCGATTTTCTCTAAAATTACTAGACCGGTTTCGCTGAAAATAGCACAGTTTGTTCTTGTTAGTGTGGGGGAGGTTTAGAGAGTAGTTTTAATATGTTAAAGTGTTGCTATAACGTTTTAAAATTAGTATGAACCCGTCATGTTGTATTGAGATTAGCCCATAGATATACGAGGTGTGTTCAAAAGAAAAGGTGAATTTTGAATTTTCGCGGGCTGCATACATTCTATTTTTTTTTGTTATATTGGTAAACATACGTTCATCATTTGTTAGCATTATCAGCCATTTTGGATTAGTGGTTTGTTTTTGACAACTGGAAAGGTTAGTCACGTTTTTGTGTGTTCTTCGATTTTTTTACTTTTGAAAAAAATGAATCAAAGAATATGTATTAAATTTTGCGTTAAAAATGGAATAAAGTGCTCCAACGCACTTAAAATGGTGACTGTGGCATTCGGCGAGTCTACTTGGTCTCAAAAAAGTGTTTATAAGTGGTACAAGAGCTTTACAGAAGGCCGAGAAGATGTTAATGACGATGAGCGTCCTGGAGTTGCAACCACGTCAACAAACGAAGAAAACATCGAAACAGTGAAGAAAATGGTTTTGGAAAATCGTCGAATCACTATTAGGGAAGTTGCAGAGGATGTTGGGATATCAATCGGCTCATGCCATTCAATTTTCTCGGATGTTTTGGACATGAAACGTGTGTCAGCGAAGTTTGTTCCGAAATTGCTAAATTTTGAGCAAAAGCAACGTCGCATTAGTATCGCTCAGGAGTTGTTGAATGACGTCAACGACGATCCAGATTTGCTCAAAAGGGTCGTAACTGGTGATGAAACGTGGGTATATGGTTATGACGTCGAAACCAAGGCCCAATCATCCCAATGGAAGCGGCCAGAAGAGCTAAGACCGAAAAAAGCACACCAAGTTCGATCAAATGTGAAGGTTTTGCTCACTGTTTTCTTTGATTACAATGGCGTGGTGCATCATGAGTTTTTGCCAACAGGTCGTACAGTTAATAAGGAATACTACAAGGAAGTTATGCAACGTTTGCGTGAAGCAATACGGCTCAAATGATCAGAATTGTGGAAAAACAAATCATGGATTTTGCATCACGATAATGCACCAGCTCACACATCAATGCTTGTTCGTGATTATTTGGCCAAAACAACACCGTAATCATGCCTCAACCACCGTATTCACCAGATTTGGCTCCCCGCGACTTTTTCCTTTTCCCGAAACTGAAGAGACCGATGAAAGGAAAGCGTTTTGCCACAATTGATGAGATAAAGTCAGAATTGAAGAACGAGCTGATGGCCATACCGAAAAGCGCATTCCAGAAGTGCTTCGAGGATTGGAAGAAGCGCTGGCATAAGCGCATTATATCTGATGGGGATTACTTTGAAGGGGAGAAAATGGATATTGATGAATAAATAAATACTTGTCCAAAAAATTCAAAATTCACCTTTTCTTTTGAACACACCTCGTACCACTCTGGCTAGCCACATATTACTTATTCAAAAGAAGGGTTGTATGGGTATAATATTTTCAACTTAAGAACTATATTATTTAGATACATTTTGAAAAAATAAATGTTTGGAATGAAATAAATTTTTCAAATGAATGTTCCTTTGTTTTTGAGATAGTAATAGTCGTCACAAGTCATTAATTTCGCTGTGAAATCAATTATGGCACAATAATAAAAAAATCCCGAGCAAGGGCGGTTACGCATCAGATAGTTTAAAATAAAACATGCAAAGAAGTTGCAGTCACATTAATCGTCAACCAAACTCATTCCGGGACTGGAATTGGAACATAATATTTGGATTAATGTCAACAAGTTTTCAAAGCAAATAATATAACTTTTCGATATAATCCCGAAAGTTCTGATATTGTACACAGTGAAAAACGGTTTTGTGCACCAGGAGGGCGATTCCGGTTCTTTTTAATGATAAGTGTTTATCCTTTCCTCTCGGATGACAGCTAGAATCAATAGCTACTTAGCGATATTATCCTAACGCGAAGGACACCTGTCATTCAGCTAATGATAAATTCCTTAGTTAGACATTTTTGATCAGTTTTAACTATTGTAACTACGCAAATATCGATAATTTAAAAAAAAACATGCTTCACTTGGTATTTATCATTCGCTGAATGACAGGTCTGTATGTGTCTTTCGTTGAAGAATTCTAGCTGTCATCCGAGAGAATCAGAACCGCAGTTAAGCAAAAAGTCGTTAACCTTTTTTTAACACTACACAGGAGGCTGAGGAAAATAATTTCCCTAAGGGCCTATGTCATCTTCGAGGATGCTGTGTGGGGGGTCTTTTTGAGAGGAAGGAGTGAACATGGCTCGTCGTAGAAATAGTACAGAAATAGTCGTAGAAACGACACGTTCTCATGTGACTAAAGTCAATCATGTAAAAATGATGGGCGCGCTTGTCGCCTGTTGCCCGACTCGCAAGTGCCGAAGGAATCGATGATGCTAGTTCCTCAGAGCATCTTCCATTGAAATACAGGCAGAACAAGCATTCCCAGCTGAATCCGTTTGTTAAGAGAGGGGAATCTATCAAACGGACCGCCCGTTTCTGCAGAGTCAAACTTTAAGAGAATCGGAATCGCCCTCAAGGCAATTACCTAAATCAGAGAAGTCCCAACACTAAATCTAATCGAAAGGGCCTCTACAGCTTGTAGACGACTTTAAACGAGGCGATTCCACGCACCGCTTGACGGATGAATTATTGAAGGTGATTAGCGATTAGAGGATGGATACTGTCTGCGGGGTAACGAGCCAGTCGTGCGTTCGGAAAAAAACTATTTTTGTACTATATTGCTTTCACGGAGTTGAGGCAGTTTCTCTAGCGCGAAATTACCGTAAACACAAAGTCTGCCAATGAAATAATATTTGGCTAAACAAAGTGCTGATCTAACCCGAGTTGAAAATACGATAAATTATAAGAAAAATAATTGCTATTACGGTCGTTCTTCCCAACTTTTCGAATGATCAATCTGAGGCACCGATCAGGCAAGTGCCCGCCCACTTTCGTAGACTATAAAATAGTGCCCGCCCACTTTCATAGGCGTACATTTGACATTTCTCGTCCGTGAAAAACAAGACAAAACGTAGCTTATAATAAGTAAAATGGGTTAGGTTGTCTTCGGTTTTATTTAAAACATACAAAAACAAGTTTTGACATTTGAAAACGGAAATAAATTCTTGTCATTCAATATTTTAATCGCTTAAATAGAAAGTAAACTAATAATGACATTTGGCATTTCGGTGACGTTTGTTCACCCTGTTGACACTTTTTTATAACTAGTACTCTGTTGAGGGGAACTTAATCCACAAAAATTGACCTTTAATTCGATCTAGAATTTCGTTGGGAAAAGCGTATTTGTGCATTTGAACAGTGTTGATGAATAATTTCGGCTCAACAGTTGCTCAGTGGGGTTGGGAAGAACGGCCGTAAGAGAATATGGATAATAAATACTCAGGCTAAGGAAGAACAACAATATTATTTCCCAATGCATCAACAGAACTTTGAAATATAGAAAAGGGTTAATCTTTAATCAACAGAACTAACAATTGCGCCACTTCTCCGCAGGAGTAGGCAGAAAAGATGGAACGCCACACAGCTCAACATAGGTACTTCATTCACACCCTTCTGTTATTCTGACTCACTACTGCACGATCCGATTTACTACATTTTGATTCGCCAGATTGTGCCATTTTCCTAAAACGTCCCCGACTTCATCTTTCATCCACTTGCGCGTCACATTTTCTCTGAACTTTCTTTTCATTGTCGATCCACTCAACTTCATTTTTATTTTCTTCAAAAATTGTATGTTTATTTTTTTTATTAGTTTTTTTATTTTATTAGTTTTTTTTTTCTTAATTTAATGTACAATAAATCAATTAATCGGTTAATCCACATTGTGACGACTTATTAATATGATTTTATTCACTCCCACCCCATTCTAATTTGGACGCAATTTGAAAATAGTCACAATAAAAAAAAAAACTAAAAATACTTGCTGAACTTAATAATACCATTAGTAAATTTAATTAGATAAAATTTAAAAAAAAAATTAAATAGTATTCTACGAATTAAACACAAAAACAATTAATAAGATCCACTCAACGGATAAAATATGGGATGTGCAAGGTGCATTTATGAGTGGAAGGGGGTGCATGGATCAGATTTTCTCGTTGTGTATGCTCACAGAGAAGTTTCTGGCAAAAAATCAAAAACTTTTCTGTGCTTTTGTAGATCTACAAAAAGCATACGACCGAGTTGACAGAAAAAAGTTATGGAAGGTATTGTCTAAGTATGGAATGAATACAAATCTTATACAGGCAATCGCATGTCTGTACGAGGGAAGCGTTGCATGTGTTAGGGCAAACGGTGATTTTACGGGGTGGTTTGACATCACAAAAGGTGTTAAGCAAGGCTGCGTAATGTCACTGTGGTTATTCAATCTATACATGGATAATTGTATGCAAGAATTGAAAGAGGTGGGCCTGGGCGCGAAAATGAGTAGTCTGCAAGTATGTTGTCTGTTGTATGCTGATGATGCGGTGCTGATTGCTACCAGTATGGAAGATCTACAGTCCCTCGTATCTAGGATGAACGAAGTATGTATGAAGAATGAGCTAATGATGAATGTAAGTCTAAAGTCATGGTGTTTGAAAGAGAGAGTACGAAAACAGTGTGCAATATAGTTGTGAATGATGAATACTTGGAGCAGGTAGATGAGTTTGTGTATTTGGGAAGTATGTTCACGAGAGATGGAAAGACAGATAGGGATATTGAAAGAAGGGTGAATGCAGGAAACTCCATTGACGGAGGACTGAATGCGGTTGGCGCAAAGAAAAAGTTGTCCAAGGAAGCGAAGCTAGCAGTCCACAATGGAGTGCTGATACCAACCTTGATGTATGGCAGGGAGGCATGGAACTGGCAGAGAAGGATGAAAGTAGACTGAATGCTGTAGAAATGAGATCTCTGAGACGAATGTGTGGTAAAACCATGTATGATCGTGTGGAAAATGTTGAGATTCGTAAAGAATGCAAGGCTGATGTAAGCGAAGTGAGCAAGATTAAGAAAGGGACGCTTAGATGGTTTGGGCATGTAGAGCGAATGAATGAAGAAAGGAGTGTAAGGAGAATATATGACGCGAATGTGAATGGAAGAAGAAGCCGGAGACGTCCGAGGAAGACATGGCACGATCAAGTGAATCAAATACTTGAGTCGGTCATCTCAGAAGTCGGAATAACAGAAGAGAATGTATTAGATGTTGTATGAATGTGAATGAAGCAAGAAGTGTATGCCAATTAATTCATTTAAAAATAATATATAGAATATTTGCGCAAGTTCCAGAGTGGAAGATACTCTCAGTATCGCCCTGGTGAAAGACCACCATTCAGAAATGAAACGTTGCTTGAAATGGCTTTTAGCCGTGTTTGGTGACCAGATCTGAATAGCCAGGTATTCCTCTCCCCCTTCTCCTTCCCCTCCCAAATACCTTCAGCCTCACAACATTCCCCAATTGGGAATGCCATAGTCTCACTGGCTCCAGACGGTTGGGAGCAGTTTGGGACTCTTGTGCGGTATTCATATAAAAAAAAGGATCGAGTTATTTGGCGGTCCGTCCTATTTGCCTACCCCTGCGGGGAAACGGCGTGATGGTTAGTTAGTTAGTTATTCACATAATATGGGCACCGTCAGTGTGGTCAAACACTAAGTTTGGTGATCGCGTTTTCAGAGTGTCTGGACCTAAAGTATGGAATAAATTGCCGATCTACCGATATAAACTAAATGTGTAAAAAATGTAAATAACTATTGATAATTTCGCATTTAAACCAAAAGAAATTTTTTAAGCTTTTTAAGGTCATTTTATAAAAATTCTTTAGTCCTAAAATAGGAATTTAAAAATACAAAGTTTTCAAATAAATACCAAGGCTTTTTTGCCACTAGTCTTGTAATGTAATATCAATAGGAAAGAATGATAAAATAGCAATGTAACAATCATATCTTCTCCAAGCTTAAAATTTCTAATAAAACTGTATTTTTCTGCCTGACCTGCCAGGTAAGTGTGTTTTTCTATTCCCGTTTGCACATAATTAGATAAAGAATAGGAAGTAATATTTGTATGGCGCCCTTGAGGCGATTTTTCACAAAACCACGCGATACAAATTATCCAATAATGATTATTATCTAATCTCCCTCATCGCCCTTATATATCGGTTCCCCTGATTCATAATACGGTCGTAAATGGTTTTGCAACAAATACGGTTTTTTCATTTCTTCTGCATTTAGTCAACGTTCAACCTTCCTCCGTCAGGTCAGGGTTTGTCATGCTTCGCGTCGTTTTAAAGAAAAACATTAAACCCATCATTGTTTCTAATTTTGAAACTGACAATTCATGATGGAATTCAATTTTATTGATTAAAAAACCTTCGTATCTATCTTCCACTTATTTATTTTCGACCGGACCGGTTTCACTCTATCACGGGCATCATCAGACTGGCACGATTAAAACTAAATCTATGGTGTATATAGCATCGATGTCAGGAGTAAGTCCCATTGCTTTCTAATATTGTTTATTGCTGACGGTACTGGTTTGATATTATGTTTAACTTTCGGGTTGGGTTTTTACCTCCTAGAAGACGGATTACATTGTGTTTGTTTACTGAATCAATGGGCTTTAAAAATATATATATAATGTCATTCGTGTCAACTTTTATTTGAACATGTTTTTTCACAGTGATTTCCGACTTGTTTGCTAAAATGGATATTATAACAGTTTTTGTCCTTTGGTTACATGAACTACGGATAAGAAGGAACATTTTAATGGGTCTATAAAATATTTTATTATGTTATAGTAGGTACACATCAGGGTAAGTCTGGTTGAGACGCCTTAGATGATTAAATGCCTTAGATGTATTAGAAACCGGTCCGGTTGAAAATAAATAAGTGAAAGAAAATTACAAAGATTTTCAATAAAACAATAATTGATATTAAACAAATAGTTAAAGCACCAAGTTTTACTATCATAAGACATAGCACTTCAAAGCTGGATCAAACTTAAAATTCAAACACTTTATACATTATTACTGTGAGCTTTCAAGAAACTAATCTAAACAGTCCAACGACTGGGCCTATCAATCAATCACATACACTTATCATCAAGCGAACGTTTTCAAACTGCTGAGTTGAAAGTTTTAGTTCGACATCGATCCATCTTTCACTGCTGACGTTGAGCATAAGCGTTAGTGCGTTGTAGGTTGTACGTAGCCAATAGCTTCTTCGCGAAAGAAAATAGAAACAGTCCGTATTTTAAATCAAAACGACAAACAGTAGTAGAGTGTAGCGAAGGGTATTGTGCTTCGAACACTCCACATAGGTCTTGGGGCTAGGGTCTAGCTCTAGGGGTGAGTAAGAGCTTCGTTAATGTCAAAATAAATACATTTTTAACTAACTAACCATCACGCCTATTCCCCGCAGGGGTAGCCAGAGAGGACGGACTGCCAAAAAACTCTATCTTGATACACTTCTTGCTTTAGTCATATTCATACATTGTCTTCTATTATTCTGACTCTTGACATTGCCCGACTCAAGTATTTGGTTCACGTGATCGTGCCATGTCTTCCTCGGGCGTCCTCGGCATCTTCTTCCATTCACATTCGAGTCATATATTCTCCTTAAAATCCTTTCTTCGTTCAGTCGCTCTAGATGCCCAAACCATATAAGTGCCCCTTTCTTAATCTTACTCATTTCGCTGACATCAGCATTGCAGTCTTTACGAATCTCAAAAATTTTTCACACGATCATACATAGTTTTACCACACATTCGCATCAGAGATCTCATTTCTACAGCATTCTGTCTGTTTTCATTCTTCCTCTACCGGTTCCATGCCTCACTGCCATACAAAGGTTGGTATCAGCACTCTTTTTCAGCATTCGGCATCTGTTTGTAGATAATAATATAAACCCTAGCAAGTAATATTTGTAAAACACCATTGTGCTGTGATTTTTCACAAAAACGGAGCTATACAAATTGTCCAAGTACTATTATTATTACCAACTTTAAGATGTTCGATATGAAAATGAGGAAGAACAAATTGGTAGCTCAGTTCACCAAGAATATCAAACTAGATGACTAGATGCGGATAGAAATCCAAGACGCAACCAGCCACGGATTGAATAATTATGTCAACGGTAGCAAGTTGCAATTTTACAAGATTATGAATGAGTGGATGACTTTCTAAAGCCGCCCACAAAGAAAGATAATATCCTAGATGAAAACTGCTTTACGCTAAACTGTGCAAATTTACTACCGTGATATTCCTCGGCTGACAGATGTGCCTGTATCTATGTGGAAATAAACAAACAGGTGGGTGGGAACATCGGCTTAGGTGCTCACCTGTCCGCGAGGCCTTTTAAAGGGTTTTAGCTGAAGGAGGTGTTGAATTACAATAACTTAATAAACCTACAGTAAAAGATGTAGTGTGAATGTTACAAACGTAGGTTTTTCCCATAAGCTATCAAGTAAATTTTAGAAAAATATGCTTACTTCTATGGTCGAACAAGTCGAATCGAATCGTTACTTTATATGAATTTAGCAATATTAAGAGACGGGAGCTGATTGCAGTTCTTTTTAAAGATAAGATATTTTCCTTATCCTTAGGGTTAAAGGCAATATGATCAACTGCGATTCCGATTACATGTCAGTGACCATACATTTTAAAAGGAGTCGGTGATTTAATTATAGCAGTATTATTAAAAATTATTTATTTAACTGAAAATAGAACAGAATGTACATTGGTTACGTGTATTCTAATATCAACATAATGTATCTTAAACACAAACATCTTTTACAATTTAAATCACAATGTACAATTAAACTTTACAAAATTGCACTTGATGTATTTCGTCAACTCCTTCTTAAATTTCAACATATTTTCCTGTGCTTTTATATTGTTGGGTATTTCTTAGAAGATCTTTACGGCTCTATATAGTCGTGAGTTTTGTGATTATGCCAAATTATAGATTCATTATAAATACTTCACAGTTCTATGATAAATCAGCACACATATGAATCAGAACACTTTTTAAAAGTAATATAAAGTCATTAAAAGAACGGAAACAAAAAATAAATAAAAAAAAATTGCACGAAAACCTAATCCAACCTAACCTAATCTTTTTTGTTTGTTATAAAAAAAAATAATAATTAAGTGTGCTCTTTCATACATGTGCTGATTTGTCATGGAACCGTGTTAAGTATGTGTGATGCACCTATAATTTGACGCAAATGGTTTTGAATCGCAAAACTCATTCTGACTTCTGACATGGCTCGACTCAAGTATTTGGTTCATTTGATCGTGACATGTCTTTCTAGGGCGTCCCCGAGTTCTTCTTCCATTCGCATTCGTCATATATTCTCCTTGCACTCCTTTCTTAATTCATTCGCTCTACATGCCAAATCCATCTAAGCGTCAGTTTTTCAAAAGATCATACATAGTTTTACCACAAAACAGCTTTCAGCCTACTTTCGTCCTTCCTATGCCAGTTCCATACTTCACTTCCATACATCAGGGTTGGTATCAATACTCTATTGTGGACTGCTAACTACGCTTCTTTAGATATTTTTTTGTTAGCGCTAACCGCGTTCAGTCCTCCGTTAGTGGAGTTTCCTGCATTCACACTACTTTCAATATCCCTCTTTCATCAGTCTTTCCATCTCTCGTAAACATACTTCCCAAATACAGAAACTCAGTTTCCATATTTCCATTGGATCCGTGTAACTATTTCCTAAGACAACAAGTCAAGACAGATATACCTAGAATAGCTCTATCCTTTAATCAAAAAGATCCTTGGTGCAGCATCTCCATAGATGGCACAGACCCCGACAGAAACCCAAAGACCTCCTATGTGGAATTAATATAAAAATATATAATAATTAGAAGTGGTAAAGGTTGTTTATTGCCAATTGAAAGCAATCCAATTTCCCCATTATCATTGTGAAAACTCAATCCATCAAAAAGTCAGACAATAATTCACGACAAGTGGCTGTAAACTTCAGCAATGACATTGTCAGCAAACTCGGTGACCAGCCGAGTGGCTCAGCGTGGGCGGGCAGGGGACAGGGCGGCCTCTAAACGGATTAAAGCAAGAGACACTGATCAAGGCAACAGTTATACCTCCATACTCTATGGAAGTCTATAGTCTATAGGCCACTTAGCGGTTGCCCACGGCGACAATGAGTCAATACACGTTGTAAACAAACTAAATGGCACTGGGTTTGCGTAACTAAGAAATTGCGTAGAAAGTTGGATGGTGTGAACATAATAATATAGCAGTGGCGTGCAGTCCATATAGGATGAAAGGCTGTGCCTACCATAAATTTAATATTCCAACTAGAACTATTCAATTGTAACAATAATTTCATTCAAAGATTCACTTGTACCTAGACTTCACGCATAAGGTACCTTATACCTTTTCAGACATAGTAGATATGTTCAACTGCACGGATTACAAATACAAAACGACGATCATTTCAAACATCCAAGACAATTATTAATAAGATATGTGTCTAGAGTATCAGTCAATGTGAGGTGTGTTTTGTATATTCACTTCTGTTGTTAATTATTTGGAATGGCACTTACACGACTTTATTGCTGAATTTGTTCGCGAGACAAATTAAATATTTAGTTGTTATATTTATCTATGTACCTACTGTGATGTGTTTTGCACCTGTGTCACTATTGTAATTTGAATTTTTATAACAAAATATGTAAAAGGCCATATAGGGCGTATACAATATAACAAACCATATAAAGAAAAACTGCCATAAATTTATGAACAAAACATATTTTCCCAATAGAGTACAAAATACATAGAGATGACCTAACACGCAAGAAGAAACCAAAATAAGGGAAGCGAAGGGCGAGCTAGGCGTGCGGCCAATTTAAGTAAAACAGCAAATAAGTAAAAAAAAAAGGTTCGAATTGTTTACAAAAACCGAATATTTGATTGTTTCATAAGTGTTTTATAATTTACTTACCGCAGTCAAAATCACGAGAAACCGACGCGGACGGCAGTGAACTAGGCTGGTGCCAAAATGGGTGTCACGTGGCATTTGTCTCCATCCGTAAAAATGGTTAGTTAAGGCAGGTCTATTCATTATGAAGTAAGTGATTTTTACTCTTTATTTGTATTTTTTAGTTGCAACCTGATTTATGGCAGTACCCTTAACTTCCTCAAACTAGTTTTAGCATACCGCTGTCACTGAAAACTATGAAATAGGAACACTGCTCTGCTAGTAATTTTTTCACAGTGAATTTTTTTTCATTTTGAATTTAGGGACATTATGTTAACTCTCCGTTAAAAGTTTAACCGTTTTCATAAATTGACAGTTTTTGTTTCCAACACTACCGCCAGGTAAAAGACTAACATGATCGTATTATTAAACTATTCCCTTTTCTATCATTCTAACAATTTAGTGTGGTTCGAGTATTTCCCACTAAAACCGCAGTACGGCTACAATTACGTAAATACTATCCATTTAAGTTTAATATTTAATCCGAGTTTAGAAAAAAATGGAGAGTTTGAATAGGAAAATCATAGGTCATGAGCAATGCACGCCACTGTAATGTAGTAAAAGTAGAAGATGGCTAGATAGATTGGCGAAGTTGGATAGTGGAAGCGTAAACAAAATAGTCTGGATTGTGGTGGGCTGCGAATTTCATGTATGATTGATGATACGAGAGAGAAAGTGAAATAAAATAAAAGTTTTGGATATGTGGTATTGTAACTTATATACCTTGATCACGTCATGGGGAGTGACAGATACAAGATTACCCAGCAATTCAGAAGAAAACGAGCACGGAAGACGTAAATGAGGTGTTTTTACTAACTTACAGCCGTTCTTCCCAACTTTTCGAATAATCAATCTGAGGTACCGATTAGCCAAGTGTTTTGTTGAGCATTCGCTCTGTTTGCCTGTTTGCAAGCATTTTTTATCATTGAACATCCTAAATTGTTCGCCCACTTTCATATACAATAAAATAGCCCCCGCCCACTTTTATAGACAATAAAATGATATGAAAGTAAAAACTTTCATTGTAAAATTAACACAGATGAGTTAATATTGTATTTATTGTGAATACATATCATTTGTTTTAAAAACTAATACATAAATCAACATTTTATACTTCACAAACGTATGCGTTAAAAATAAAGAAATGTGTTTTGCGCCTGTGTCCCTATTGTAATTTGAATTTTATAACAAATCATGTAAAAGCTCATATAGGGCGTACAAAATAAAATAAATAAATTTCACAGAGTTATTTTGGACTGCAGTCTGAAGGGTGAAGAAGCCCCAATAATAGCCAATCCGCGATAGAAGACACCAGCACAAGAAAAATCTACCTACATGTATATTTTAACACGGCATCACGTTCATTGGTCAAATGAATTGTACATATAGTGCGGTATTACATATCGATGAACTGGTCAATGCAATTTGTTGGTCATGAATTGTAATAATAGATTGTCCATAGTTCGTGATTAAATTTGTACAGGCCGTTAAGGTGATTTTTCACAAAAACAGCAATTATCCAATTATTATTATTTATTTTAAAAAGAAGATGTCCCACAGCTGAGAGCTCCGATGCAATCTTGTTTTTTGTAATAATTAAAAAAATAATTTTTTTGAAAAAAGGCTACAATGAAGCTGCATGTTATTAACGGCATGCTTTTACGTAGCTAACGAAATACCCAAAACACTGAATATTAAATTATCAAAAATATAAATCAATGAGAAAGTATAATGATAAGCTATTAAGGGTCAGTTTCATAAACGAACTACAAAATATTTGTTACGTAACGAACCATTTCTTTAACGGACCGTTATCCGTCCGTTTTTTTATCTTGAATAATTGTCATTCGCTTGTCATCACTTTCACTGCTCGATAAGGAATCCATTTTACAAATGCAAATTATACGTTGCCTTTTTAATTAAAATATTGCACGGTTTCAATTATGCGATCGTCGGGAAATAATTGACAGCTGTCAAACGACCAGTAATCTGACGAACGTTTATAAAACAGAGAAATCGGACGGTAGATCAAACATTAGTTAAAAATGGTTTCAAGCGTTAGGAACGGATGGTTATAAAACCGGCCGTAAAGTGTTTCAGATTATAGATAGATAGTGATTTGATAGTCTATAAAAATATGGAATCGGAGCTGATGCTGTAAAATAGTTAACACGCGGTAAGTATAAGTCAAACAAGAACGAGAAAGCGAAACCCACGAAAGAAGAAGGAAAAGAGATAGAATAATGCAGGTAAGGTTTCAAAGATTTGAGCCAAGGAGATAGAGTGGCCACCTGTCAAAGAGTATCAAATTTCACGTAAGAATTTGAACATCATTATAATAGTGCCTTTAGGGTTCCAGGGACAACTTGATACTTCATATTATTGGACAATAATGGGACAATGTATCGCTTGGTGTCAAAATGGATGAAACTCAATACGGAGATACAGTAGTCACTAGTAAAAAGTTGTCCCGGTAAGCGAGGATAGCCGTCCAAATGGAGTTCTGATAACAACTTGATGACAGTGAGGCGTGGAACTGGCACAAGCATCTCTTATTTAGCCACTAGCCTTCTAATAAATATAATATCAATAACAAATAAGAATAAAATAGTGACTGCAATACCATGCAATGTGCAGTGTTTTCTGATATTATTTCCTGTGCGTACAAAATCATGTTTACACAAGCTAAAACTTTATAATATAACGTATTAATCTGGAGTGACCTGACAGGTGCAGTGTAAGTATTTTTCTGTATCTGTTTGTACATAATAAGATAAACCCTCGCAAGGAATATTTGTACAGCGTCCTCGAGAAGAATTTTCACAAGAATGGCGCTATACAACTCATCCAATTATTATTATTACAGGCAAAGGTAGAATTAAAATAGACTGAATAAAAGTACATACGGGGTTGCTGAGGAGTACTCGTATGTGTTGTATTAACCGTATTACGAATCTGGAGATCCGAAAAGCAGGGCTGGTATACATAATGAAGATGAAGATAAATTTTTATATGGTAGGACAAGTAGAACGGAGAAAGAGTGTAAGGAGGTCAGGAGAATGTATGCATTGTATACAATTGAATGTAAGAAGTCGGGAACGTACCAGGATACATCGGGTCACGTCAAAAGCCGGTAGTACATACGAGTATCTACAGCAGCAGTATAATAGTCGAAACAAGAGTAGATCACTGATCTCAGAATTGATAGACTTGGCTTAAGTACGACTTCGACGGCTGGAGACAAAGGTTACGTGACACCCATTTTGGCTACAGCATTTTAGTTCCCTTCCGTCCACGTTTGTTTCGCGTGATTTTGACTGCGGTAAGTAAATTATAAAACATTTATAAAGAGGGTCAAACTAAATACATAGGTACTCTATGATTTTTCTATTAAAATTTTCCATTTTTTTCAAAACTCAGATTAAATATTTAATTTATATTATAATATTTACGTAATTGACGTGTCGTACTGCGGTATTAGTGATAAATACTTGAACCACAACAAATTATTAGAATGATGGAAAAAGTAATAGTTCAGAAACACGATCATGTTACTCTTTAACCTAGCGGTAGTGTTAGAAACAAAAACTGTTAATTTATGAAAACGGTTAAACTTTTAACAGAGAGGTAACATAATGTCCCTAATTTCAAAATGAAAAAAAAAAAATTGTGTGAAAAAATGACCAGCAGTGCAATGTTACTGTTACACAGCTTTTAGTGAAAGCAGTATGCTAATTAGTTTAAGGAGGTTAAGGGTATTACCAAATATCATGTTGCAACTAAAGAATAGTAAAAGTTACTGAGGTCTGAAAGAATAGACCTGCCTTAAGGAACCATTTCAAGGGATGGAGGCACAGGTCACGTGACACCCACTTTGGCGCCAGGCTAATTCACTGCCGTCCACGTTTGTTTCGCGTAATATTGACTCCTGTAATTATATTATAAGACATTTACAAAAGAGTCAAACTAAATATTCGGTTTTTGTAAACACGTAGAACCTTTTTACCTAGCTGCTATTTTACTTAAATTGGCTGCACTCCTATCTCGCCCTTGCGTGTTAGGGCATCTCTATATATTATTTGCCCTGTGGAGTCGATATACCACCGTGAGGAAATGGCGCGATGGTTAATTAATTTGTTAGTTAGCGATGTATAATAACGGGCTACGAGCTATTAATCCAAGGAGAGAGAATGAAACCACTGAAGCAAATCTCACAATACCGGATAACAATTCAAAGTAATTATTCAGTAATAACTCGTGAAATTGTATCATGAATTAGTTGAAATGACGTGAATAATATACCATAACAAAATGAACAATGGGTAAGTGAACACACGTACGATTCAATGAACCCAAATCACCGTGTCAAGCACACCTTCCCATGCAGTTTCAGCTGGAAATTACCATAATTGTCTAGCTCGGTGTCCGTTGACATGACAAAGGTGTGTTTTTTGTACCATCGGCTAGGTATAAGGTACAATGGACGTAATCTAATGACATAATAACGAATACTGGTCATGTGTTTTTTCTGGCTCTGTGTTCACAATGGAGATGGTCGCACTTGCTGTGCTGTAGTACGCCCACGGACGTCCGGAAGTGCGCGCGCACTATGGGGCTATAAAAAAAGTAGAGTCCTATGTATCAATGTCACAATAACTCTAAAAGTATGCGTTACGTTCGTCATTACAAGACCAATGAGTGTTACTATAAATCCCAGCCCATTTTGTGCTAGCGATGTTTAAATTAACCAGAAACGAATTGAACCAACTGAGGTGCATTCTAAGAATTCTGAAAACTTGTATGCAGTGGCGTGCATTGCTCTATTACTGAAGGTAGGCTGTGGGTAGTTTTTAAAGTTCGGTAATGAAAGACAACACAAGAAAGAGCACAATAGTGTCAATACACTATACAGCGGATATTAGGGAGAGATACAATCAAGGAGACCATCATATCTGTTTAAAAGACAACACAAGAAAGAGCACAATAGTGTCAATACACTATACAGCGGATATTAGGGAGAGATACAATCAAGGAGACCATCATATCTGTTTAAAAGACAACACAAGAAAGAGCACAATAGTGTCAATACACTATACAGCGGATATTAGGGAGAGATACAATCAAGGAGACCATCACATCTGTTTAAAAGACAACACAAGAAAGAGCACAATAGTGTCAATACACTATACAGCGGATATCAGGGAGAGATACAATCAAGGAGACCATCATATCTGTTTAAAAGACAACACAAGAAAGAGCACAATAGTGTCAATACACTATACAGCGGATATTAGGGAGAGATACAATCAAGGAGACCATCATATCTGTTTAAAAGACAACACAAGAAAGAGCACAATAGTGTCAATACACTATACAGCGGATATCAGGGAGAGATACAATCAAGGAGACCATCATATCTGTTTAAAAGACAACACAAGAAAGAGCACAATAGTGTCAATACACTATACAGCGGATATTAGGGAGAGATACAATCAAGGAGACCATCATATCTGTTTAAAAGACAACACAAGAAAGAGCACAATAGTGTCAATACACTATACAGCGGATATTAGGGAGAGATACAATCAAGGAGACCATCACATCTGTTTAAAAGACAACACAAGAAAGAGCAGCGGATATTAGGGAGAGATACAATCAAGGAGACCATCACATCTGTTTAAAAGACAACACAAGGAAGAGCATAATAATAATAATACTTGGACGATTTATATAGCGCCGTTTTTTTGAAAAATCACCTCAAGGGCGCTGTACAAATAGTACTTGCCAGGGTTTATCTTATTATGTACTTATACAGAAAACATACTTAAGTGGTAGGGCACTCCAGATTAAAACTTAATTAAATTACAATGCTTTGGGATGAGATGGTGTGAATTTACTAATGATGGCCTCACGCACAGGACACATATATTAGAAAACACTGCACATTGCATGACATTGAAGTTACTGTTTAAATCCTATTTGTCATTGATATTATATACATTAGAATATTATTGACAAAAGAAGAGTAGGTGCTTATTTGAAACATGATTTTATTTGAGATTTTTTTTGATAATAATTATTTACATTTACGAATAATAAAATTATTTGTTTATTAGGTAACTGAACCATTCATGGATATGACTGTCCGAAGAGATGAGATGAGATGTGTAAATACACTATACAGCGGATATCAGGGAGGTATACAATCAAGGAGACCATCATATTTGTTTAAAAGACAACACAAGAAAGAGCACAATAGTGTCAATACACTTTACAGCGGATATCAGGGAGAGATACAATCAAGGAGACCATCATAATTGTTTAAAAGACAACACAAGAATGAGCAAAATATCGTCAATACACTATACAGCAGATATTAGGGAGATATACAATCAAGAATTCGAATAAATATTTTATTTCTTTTTATGGTTCATTGTTTCCCTTAGGGTGGGCACAGCTTTTCAGGGCTTTATGGACTGCACGCCACTGCCTATTATTCTAAAATGTTCATGTAAGTGAGTCTGCTGCTCATAAATATATTAAGTCATAGTTTTAATTTGCATACATACAATATATCTGTTATTTTATAATTATATATTAGATTAGGCAAGTTATTGTAGAGCGCACTTGAGGTGAACCTTCACAAAACTGCGCGATAGAAATTAACTAAATTATTATTGGTTGATGCGCTCGCTTCGCCGTTTGTCGCGTGGTCTTGCCTGCGCTCGGTCCGTGTCGGTTTTTGTGCCCAGGGCAAAAGACGCGAGGTGAACCATCACGATACGAGAGTGAAGAGGTAGCATTTGGGCTCTCATCTCAGGAAAGGTCTCCTTGAACGTCTTTCTCGGAAAGGATTGATGGCAGGCAGAGGGATTCGGAAAAATGCTTAGGAAACAGTTCATCAAACGACGAAACCGAATGTTCGGTTTATTTTAGGATTAGATCTAAATCAAACACCTCGGCGGCTTTGAAATAGTTAATTCGTTTAGTTCAATGACTCGAGATAAACCAAACAACACCAATGTGGGAATAACCAAAACACACAGAGGAAATGAACTTGTCCAAATAAATATCTTATACTCACAACAACTGGAACTCATAAATGCCAGGCAATAAAACTAAACACAATGTGTCTTCCGCCTTCGCACACAACCAGATTAACTCGTCACATCTCACACCATTAGAATAAAAGCACAATGAAAATAATTTTGGAAGTTGATAGAATTCCCACGAGATGCTGTTTCATGCGCATCTCAATTTAATAGACTTTAATGCAGGGGACAATCACGACCAGACAATGCAATGAACAAAGAGCGAACTGATTGCCAAAACTGCACAAAACAATACGAAAGCGACTTCAAACCCACATCGATCTGTTGCATCATTCAAGAATATCACTGAAGAATTAGTAAGGCAAGTGTGGGTAAGTTATTACCGAGTTAAAACATCGAATTCGCCCACTGTGCGTGAACACAACCCAAAGGTGAACAAACAGAATGTACTCAGGTGCTCATTAATGACGTTAATAACAGTTCGGATTAAGCTGGATATGGTAAGACCAAGCCTTGTCTTGTAGAGATGAGTAAAACTGAAAACAACCGATTGATTCATAGGCCCCATGGGTATTGTGAAATCAGAAGATATATCTGAGGAGGATTTACAGTTGTGGGTTTTTAAAAGGGAATGAGATGGAGTATTTTTTTTTGTGCATAACAGACTGCATCCATTTACTATACATATGAAGAAACATTTCAACAGATTAGAATAACAAAATACATATTTACATGTCTCTTGAAACCTTCAAGGAAAGTGCAAAACAAAAAAAAATCGTTACAAGTAATAAAATTGTTGTACTTATACCTAGTTAGAAGTCTAATAGAATATACTTCCATAAAGTAGAAAGAATTCAAAGAAAAAATTTACGTTTCATAAATTTTAAAGTCAACATACCTCTAGAGCACATAAATTAATCATCGTTAATGAATATTTTTAATTTTTAATCATTGAAGAAGATAATATTAACACATCCCAAAATGAACCGCGAAACCGAAAAAACAACAGAAATTAAAAAGATTTCAGTCGCATCTGGGACTCGAACCCAGGACCTCTACCTATCCGGGGTAACCGCTTAACCAGCTAAGCTAATGAGACCAGTTCAATTTACGCCATTTACACCGATATCATACTTCAAGTTCAAGACTTGTTAATATTATCCTCCATTTTTATAAATTCCATATTATTGACTGCTATCCTTAAGATGATTGCAAAGTTTCATCCCGAACTCAATTGCAATCGGAACAGAGTCTCGGATATACCTACCCGATTTTATTTATAGTCAAATAGGCCCTTAGAGACCTAATGTGCTTTCAAATGAAATTATCAATCACTTCTATAATAATCGAAAAATTCTACAAAAGCACAGAATATGTTTTGTCATTGCCGGTTTCAATTTAGATTTAAAAGGGTTAACAGTAAAATGTATATTTTAAAGACACATAGCTCTTAATGGAAATGACGTTGTTATTTGAGAGTAATTTTCCGCTGCAATCGAATAATATACATACAATATTTTTTTAAATAATTTACACGACTTTCCTGTATCAGACACCTATTAAATAAATTGATTACTGAGTATCGGAAAATAATATTTTTAATTTATCCTGATTTTATACATACCTGGTACGGAAACGTTATAAATAAGTGGTTTCGTATACGTTTTCCAATAATAATAATAATAATTGCATGATTTGTATAGCGCCGTTTTCGTAAAAAAAATCACCACAAGGGCGCTGTACAAATATTACTTGCTAGGGATTATCTTATTATGACGGCCTCCATGGTCGAGGGGTAAGGCTCTCGACTACGAATCCGGAGGTCGCGGGTTCAAATCCCGGCGTGCGCAAGTAAATTTTATTTAATTAATTTTGTGTTGTTTCACAATTAATTAATTTAAAAATAATATATAGTATATTTGTGCACGTTGCAGAGTGGAAGATACTCTCAGTATCGCCCTGGTGAAAGACCACCATTCAGAATTGAAACGTTGCTTGAAATGGCTTTTAGCCGTGTTTGGTGACCATATCTGAATAGACAGGTATTCCCCACCTTCCTCTTCCTCTTCTCCTTCCCTCCCCAATACCTTCAGCCTCACAACATTCCCTAATTGGGAATGCCATAGTCTCACTGGCTCCAGACGGTTGGGAGCAGTTGGGACTCTTGTGAGGTATTCATATAAAAAAAAAAAAAAAAAAACAAATACAGAAACATACTTACCTGGCAGGTCATTTCAGATTCACACGTTAAATTATAAAGTTATAGCTTGAAAATATATGATTTTGCAAGTACAGGACTCAATATTAGAAAACACAGCACATTGCATGATATTGCAGTTACTGTTGAAATCCTATGTGTCATTGATATTATATTGATTAGAAGATTATTGGCAAAAAAGGGCAGGTATTTATTTTAAATATTAATGTTGTCTTTCCGCATTTAGGACTAGAATTTAGAATTATTATTAAAAGACAGAAAAAAAATCTTCGAGGTTTACCTGAAATTTCCGATGATAATTATTAATATTTATAGTTATTTAGAATGTGGCGGACTATGCAAAGTTTCGTGACTTTAGGTAGATACTAACGGCTAGCTTCACTCTGTAAATTGGGTATGCAACTGTACATGCAACATGGATATGACTTCCCGAAGGCTTGTAAATTTTGGAAAACAAGTTCATTAACGGTAAGTTATGCTGGATTTAATTAGTGTCCGCACATGAAATACAACCTTGCTGATCATTCCCACAAGGACATCCTCACAAATCCAGACAGCCTCGATGACAAATTCAGGCCCGAAATGCATTCCCACGCAACATGAATAATACATTATAATACACTCATGCAAAAATACTATTAAAAGTTCATTAGTTGAACATTATTCATCCCACACAGTGGTGCAAATACGTGCAGGCTTTTTCACAATAAATTAAATGAAAAGACACTTTAATAAATTAATTAAAAACTACTTTGTAATCACCACTTTATGAATAAAATAATAATGTGTTTATTTCAGGTGAACGAAGCGGTGAGTGCAATACTCTGTCTGCCATATAAAAGAGTACATCTGAATAAATTACATGAGGTGGAAATAGATAATAAATATCAACATGTTTCGAAAGCGATGCTTTCCTCATCAGGAATATACAGAATAATATACATTTTATATTGTTTATATTCCTGATCAGGAAAGCATCAACAGAAAACTATACATTTTATATCGTGTATATTCCCGATGAGGAAAGCATCGCTTTCGAAACATGTTTTTCGTGTCAAAATATTGTTACCGATAGTTTATTTACGAAAGTGGGTGGGAAACTCCATAGAGAATTTCGGATAAAAAATGCTTGGAAACAGGGAAAACAGAGCGAATGCTGAACAAAGCAATTGACTGATCGGTACCTCAGATTGATTATTCGAAAAGTTATCTTCTACTCTGCGAGAGTATCTTCTACTCTGAATGCTTTTTATCTTCTACGTCGTTCCCCGTGACAAAAACATAAACACATCTGTTCAAATAATCCAAATTGGCAATTATTTTACAGGGGGTCATTAAAGTCATTATGAAGTCAGCATGCAATTTCTAGAAATATGCAAATTAACATAAATTGAAACTCATCACTCCGTTAGATTAACATTCTAAGAACTTGGTCGATAAAAGCAGAAATTCATCTCTGAAATTTAAAACGAACGAGATAATGTTACAGTTGGCTTCTTTGTGTAACTAATGCCGAGATATACAAATACCAATAACGTGAGAATAATTGCATTAAAAATGATGCGATTTTTAAATACTTTTTCTCTTTGAAGTTGCAAATAATTCATAGTAGTAAACTGCTCTTGGGTTGGTTTTTGCTAATTGATAACCGTAAGGAAGATAAACAGTCTCTAGTTTCTAGGATGTACTAACTATGCGTGAAGAATGAGCTAATGATAAATGTAAGTAAGTCTATGGTAAAGTCATGGTGTTCGAAAGAGAGAGTACAAAAACAGTGTGCAATATAGTTGTGAAAGATGAATATTTGGAGCAATTCGATGAGTTTGTGTACTTGGGAAGTATGGTTACGAAAGATGGAAGGGCTGATAGGGATATTAAAAAAAATGGTAATTGCAGAAAACTCGACTAATGGACGACTGAACACGGTTAGCGTTAACAAAAATTGTCCAAAGAAGCGCAGCTAGCTCCACAGTGGAGTGCTGATGCCAACTGGCAGAGCAATCCACTGTGGACAATATACGACGCGAATGTGAATGGAAGAATAAACTGGGGACGCTCCAGGTAGACATGGCACGATCAAGTGAATTAAATACTCGAGTCGGCCATGTCAAGAATCAGAATAATAGGAGAGAAAGTATGAATGTGAATGAAGCAAGGAGTGTGTGCCAAGATCGAGTTGTTTGGCGGTCCGTCCTCTCTGCCTATCCCTGTGGAGAAACGCCATGATGGTTAGTTAGTTAAAAATGTATTTATTTTGACATTAAAAAAGCTCTTACCAGTAGACCTAGCCCCGAGACCAATCTCGAGTGTCCATCCTCTCCGCCTACCCCTGCAGGGAAACCGCGTGATGGTTAGTTAGTTAGGGTTGGTTTTTTGGTCGAGTTGTAAATATAATTGTAAAGCCGTACCGTCAGCAATAACACAAATTTCTCAGTTAAAAATGTACAATACTAGAAAGAGCAGGGACTCACTCCTATATATGCTACATATACCATAGATTTAGTATTAATTGTACCAGTCTGAAGATGCCCGTAATATGGTGAAACCGGTCCGGTCTGGAATAACACGTGGAAGATAGTTACAAAGGTTTTTTAATCAAAAAATTCATATTAAAATGGAATTTCACTTTTAATTGACAGTTTCAAAATTAGAAATAATAATAAAATACGGTGCCAGAAATCTTCTGCGTAATAAGGAACTCCAGTGGAAAATACAATGGCTTCAAAAATATGTATTCATATCGATCAGCAAACGCCGATTCTGAATATATAACTTTTATTATATATAATTATTATACGTAGAATTTATAAATCGATATTTAAAAGTGAATCAAAAATCT
>JAHDVE020002840.1:0-30337 GCA_022606495.2 Halesus radiatus
TTTTTTATCCTTGTTATATAAGAGATTTAAATAATATATCTGATTTAAGAAAAAAAATAGAGTCTACCATTTTAGCATGAGCTACAAAACCAACCCCAAGGTCTATCTGGACGTGCAAATAGGAGCTTCAGAAGGTAATATTTAACACAAATCATTGCAAATTATTATATCAAAATTAATTATTTTAGGACAGCCGGAAGAATCATTTTTTAACTCTTCATTGATCTAACGCCCAAAACCGCAGAGAACTTCAGGGGACTCTGCACAGGAGAGTACGGAAAACTCAATAATGTCAAGCTTCACTATCTCAACAGTAGGTTCCACAAGCTATGTGGAGGATTCGCAATTCAGGGCGGAGACATCACTGGTAGTGGCTCTGGCGGCTACTCCATCTATGGTCGCACTTTCCTCGATTAAAACTTCGCCAGACGCCACTCGTGTGCAGGACTGCTTTCAATGAGCAACACGGGCAGAAATAGCAACTCGAGCCAGTTCATGATTACCCTCAAACCAGCACCCCAATTTGACGGCAAGCATGTGGTCTTTGGGCAGGTAATCGACGGAATGTAAATTGTGAGGAAAATGGCGAAGGTTCCTGTTGATAAAATCGAGCGAGTGAAAATCCCTGTAATTATTTTGGATTGCGGTCAAATTGACGATTTTAAAAACTTTCTCAAACACGACCCCTTCAAACGATCAGTGTTTGAACAAATACAGAAAAAGAAAATGGAGATCATCGAAAGGCAACACCGCATCAGAAAGCTGTTAGAGTACGGAATCGAACCAAATTAAATGTACAATAACAAGATCAGGCTTGACGACTGTGACGAGGAACTTAGACTACTCAGACTCGAGGAATAAAATTATATCAGAGACCACCCGGAATAAGCACCCCAATAGGAACCAGAACTCCAGCCTGAACCAGAAGCGGCAATCGAAGTTTCTGATAACATCCGCAAGAACTTCAAAGAAGACCAGATCCAAAAACTGCTCGACTTGAAAGTTAAGCTGAATGAAGCGAAGGCCTTCAATTCAAAAGCTGTCCTAGTGGAAGAGATGCAGCAGAGCGAGATGAACTATTATCGAGCACAAAAGAAGGAAGAGTGGCTGGAGAAGAAGAAGCACCAGGAGGAAGAACTGAGGGCCAAAGGGATCAGCGACGATAAACTGTATCTGAATAGAGCAAGCGCCCATCGTCCCGAAGACAAGGAGGAGGTTGCTGCGAAAAAGGAGGGCGAGTTCGGCTGGAACATTTTCACTGAATAGGCACTTTACAAAGCTTATCAGAAAAGATGCAAAGAGCACGAAGTCGACAAGGAGCTGTACAATAATATGAAAAAGGATCCCAACTTCGTGTATGTTCCAGGAGAGCAAGCCTTAAACCGGTTGGCAGGTGATATCGAGAAGCAGATGGAGCAACGAAGCAAGTTCAGTCGCAGGAGAATAGAAGATGAGACAGAAATCGTGACTTATGTGAACGAGCGAAACAAAGTTTACAACAAGAAATTGGATAGGTCTTTCGGTAAGTTCTCCCAGAATGTTAGGACTGCTATCGAGATGGGCAATCTCAAATACCAGAAATGATAGTTTTAAATACTGTTAGAAAGATATAGTTTCATTTTAAAAAAAAAAATTACTAACATTTATTTTTAAGATTTAATAGAATGAGTATTTTTTTTAATTAATTTTTACTATTCGTTATTATTTTCATAATACATTTTTAAATCATATTTTAATCTAATCAGATAGAATACCAACTATAAAAATACCATCAAACAAATACGTCTGTTCTTTCTTCACTTTTTTTTTCTTCAAGTACATTTTCAAGAAGAACCACCAAGCCCTTTGAAGATTGGTGCCTGCTTATTAAAGTAATTCAGAATATTATTCTGGGAAGACTCAATTTTTTTAGCTTTATCAGCCAAATACAAGTCTCTCATTGGTCTTCCCCTTTGTACAGTACTAGCGATAGGATTACCACCTCCAGCCAAATCATTCAGCTGCTCCCTTCTCAGTCTACTACGCTGGAGAACGTCAGGATCAAGATCTTTGGCTATCGGATATTAGTTGTGGGCTGCTTCTGTGGAACTCCTTTGCCTAACAGGTGAAGGAGATTTGTTCTTGATTTTCTCATCGGGGCGTCTATCCACCAAGAACTATTTGAGAGGAGAAGACGGCCGTATTCTTTCGGTCTGGGCGATAACTACCTACTCAAAACGTACCCTATCGCTTTTGAAGGTGGATGAAGTGGTAGTGGTTTTCTGCGTATACTCTGACATTCTGCGGTGTCTTGCCTATGGTGAAGAGACATTGTTCCTTTTGTCAACACTGGAGGTTCTTTTGCCAGACAGGACTGCTGTAGTATACTTCCTCAATTGGCTCAAAAATCCAGGATTTGGTGATAACTATATTTATGATAAAAAATAAATATTGAAATTGAAGAAAAATAAATAAAATAAAATAAAATAATTAATAAAGAAATAAATAAATAATAATAATAAAAAAATGCATTATTCTTTACAATTGATCTTTTAATTTTGAGATCGGTGAGGATCGAAACATAGTCTCTCTAATAAAGCTTGACAAGGTAAGCGATAATAACAGTGGCGCTCCTGGAAATTCCAGCCACGCAGTGCACAAGGACGTTGGTCCGCTTGACATTTCTATCAATAAACTAAAATGTTTTGTCCAGGTATGGATAGAGTTCGAAATCCTATTTATCCTCAGCCGGCACGTACATGTAGTTGGGAAGGTCGGCTTCAGAGTGTTTGAGGAATGTTCCCTTAGCTACCGTCAACACTGCTCTGATTTAGTGTTCTATAAAATGTAGAGGCAAAAAAACAATATTATTGGTAATTCTGAGGAGAGTATAAAAAATAAAGGAGGAATATGAGGTTTTTTCGGATAATACAAACACATCTGGTTTATCTATATTGTATCTATTTTTTTATAGTTTTTATGATTTGTTTTAAATTTTATTTAATAAAAGCATGCATAATGTATTGATAATTGTTTAAGAAGTTATGCGGCTGTACTGATGAGTGTCTGGATATTGGATGCAGCTTCTACATTGCCGATATATATAGACCCGTAAGATTTGTTTGAGTATACCATGCATTGGATATCTTCTGGGTATGATCCAAGCTTCATATTTTACTGAGTAAATATTTTTTAATTAATTTATAAAAAATATGTTTAATGATTAGGGAGATAAAAAAACTACTAATCCAATTAAACTTTTTATTCAAATTACATTTTATTTGTAATCATTCTCTCTTAAGATAATAGTTTATGCATTTTTCATACGCAAAGACACCTTTAATCTAAACTAAATCATAATGGTCTTATTTTTAGTAAATCGTGTTTTTAGATTTGACTATGGAGGGACACATATATTTTTGTGTTAAATGATATAATCATATAAGGTGGTTAGGTTGTTTATGTTCGACAAACTGGGTTAACAAAAAAAAATAAGAGCTAAACAAAATCGTTATTTTAACAGGGTAGTTAAATTAATTGTTCGATGTTATTAAATTTGAAACCCATAAATTATCATAAAATCCTTTAAAACATCCAACTTTAAGAGTTTTTTTATTTTAATATTTACATATATATATAAGCATAATAATCTATTATAGATTAGTTTTCCTCCTTTTTATCTATACACATATATTAAATATGATAAGCAACGCGTTATTTGATGGAGTTCCTCAAGTCCAAAACATCTACACGCATCCTCGCAGCTACACTTGCCTTCTTCAGACTTCTAGCTCCATTATCTACTATGACATGTGTTCTCTTGACCCGATCTGGACTTTACCGCTGAAGGATGTGCACCTTTCTTTCAGTAACACCATCCACCAACCACAACTCCTTGTCTCTTTCACCCTTAATTTTAATAACGTCTATGTTCTCTCCAAGAACCATTATACCTTTCTCTCAAAACACCCATCCAAAAGCAATAATTCTGCAAACCCAACGCTCCAAAAATCCAATTCCTATATCAGCAGAAACCCTCTTATTATTAAAAAATGGATTTTAGAAATAGAGTATCCCGAACAACTAATCCTCTTTTATGTATCCGAATCTTAAGAACCTAACTCTATCATTGATGATCGTATCTGGGTAATCACTGAGACTAGCATATATTGTTTCAACAAAGCATCAGGTCAACGATTATTTGTAGACTCCACAAATAAAGCTTATCTCCAGTCCGTTAATCTCCAGGGTCACATGCCCCAAAACTCTCTGGAGGTTATTTGTCTAACATCCTCTCGCAATAAGGACGAAATAAATCGAAAAGAATTCGAACACCTCCACATCACCAGCAAATAAGAGTTAAAATATACTTTATCATCACACGCTTTAGTCGACGAGATTGACTCTAACAAATTCATTATATAAGAGAGGGAGAAACTCATCGCTGCCTTGTCTCAAGACCGCCTGAAGGTTGCAATCATATAATATGATGCGAACAAATTCAGCCTCACTCAGGTCATAGAATGCAATCGGCCTGCTCTCGATGCAGTGTTTTTTAATTTCGGAGAAAATACCGACACTGCATAACAGAGATATACAAGGCAATGGCTATTGGTTCTCACCAACGGCGACAATTAAAAATCCCCTTCGATGATATCGATGAACCCGATCCTGCGACTTCCAAACAGCTCGGCTACGAGTGCCTCTGGATACTGTCTGAACAAAAAGTATGTAAAACTCTTCAAGAATAGACTCTATGATAATTGCGTGCTGGCGAAATCGTCAGGTACTTCGCCTGTCGGGTCCTCGCAGATAGAATTACTAAATTTCTATGGATATGACAAGGAGTGGATTACGTTGGGGTTCAAGTTTGTGAGTCTGGAACACAACTAGTTGTATTTTGAGCAGGAGGATGATTTCGAGAGATCTCATCACAAGGACAACAAAGGCATATCGTAGGAGTAAATAGATGATGATAAGTATAGTCTGATCAAACTCAGTTAGTTGAAAAATGTTCGTCGTATAGGATTTTGAATCGCAATTCTAACATAACATTATCATCATATATTGTTTACATTAATAATAATAATCTCATCGTATATTTACTATATATTACTAAAATAAAATATAAATATGTTCGTAAAAAAAATTGGGAAAACTAATTAGATAAGTCGAAGAATTCTTCACATAAACTCATTATCTTCGAACTCCACTAAATTCGCCGGCTGTCCGTTCGGGTTCAGGAGAGCCACGGGAACTGCTTCGTAGCCTTTAGCATCAGGTAAATTCCCATCATACTTGTTCGATTGATCCTCCCCTTTCCGAACCCCTTTGTCGGTGTCCCGAGCCGATATTGAGTCTTGTTCAAAGCCCCCCATATCTACATTAATCTCGTTTAGCACACTTTTCAAGCCCTTGAGCTTCTCCTCATACTGGTTAATTTGTAGTTGTAGATCTCCTTTCCGCATCTTCTTCTTGGGAAATAGCAGTTAGAAGTTCCTGTCGATGTTAATGTTTCTGCCAAGATTATTGTTATCCTCTACGATAGATTTCGATACTTACCTATGTTTATTGGCTTCTCCTCGTTTCTTCAAGGGTATCCTTTGAGCCATAAAAAATTGTTTATTTTTCTCTACGTCTGCGTTGATATTCTCCATTGTGTCTTCGATGATGGGAGAGGGGTGGTTCATGGACCTTTGATTCTTCATTTGAGCCACTAGTGCTTTGATGCTCGGACTTTCCTTTGACACGACAGAATTCGCTTTCATACTCCTTGCAATAGTGGGAAGCTTCACAGAAATAGTCTTTTTGTCGCTCTGCCTGTCACTGGCTGAGTTCTTGGCGTATCGGACTGAGTGGTTACCCCCCAACGACCTGCGAATATTCTGATTTGCTTATTCAACACTTGTTCGGAGTTGCTTTATCTAATTTGCCAATGGATTTGCACGAGCAGCTTTAGACTGCTGGTCTCCCATTTTTACTGCAGCTGAAACTGTTCCAACATTTAAGTCGAAAGCATTTTTAATTGGTGCTTGAGGGAAGTTGATAGTCGAAGTAGTCATAAGATCTAAAAATCGGCACTTAAATACAGCAACTCCATAGACCTCTTCTTCGAATCCCAAATCAGCAACAAGAAATGTGATCTTAATTCTCACATATTCCGATTCTTCGATAACAAAATTGAGATAATCGCTTCCCGCTCCCTCCACCATCATGAGCTTATCTGGTTGGCGATCCAGGATCAGCACCTTTTTACATTTGTTTATCTCAACGATTCCGTACATTTACTTTTTATTATCGTACTAATATGTGTAAAAATACGGGCTGAGATTTACTGGACTGACTTCCGCAGACACATTTCTAGATTTTCTTTTAACTTTAGTCAGGATATCGGGTTGATAAATTGCTTTGGCGAACGCTGTATTCGGGATTTTATTGACCAAGGCGTGAATTTGACCAATAACTTTCTGATTTCGAAACAGAGGTAGTCTGAGTGGATTTAAACCTAGGCTCAAAGTATTGAGATCGACGACTCCCGTGGCTTCTACGCTGTCGGGATTTGACGTGTCGTCGAAGTGAATAAATAAGTCTTTCTCGTCGCGCACTTGAAAAACTGTCGTCACTTGTGCCATATGTTGCTCCAAGGCTTCTTGAGAGTAATGGGCCAAGTTATAGACGCCCTCCATCGGCGACTCGTCGTTACCGATTTTGACTCTGACATTCAGTGGAAGCTGGACAGGGGAGAAGTAAGAGAGCTGGGAGACCTCATACACGTAAGGTGACGTAATTTTCTTGCGGATGAGTTATCTCCACGATTTGTTATTTTCTGGTAATGATAAGGTTTTTGCCTTTTCAAGTCTAAATTTGAGCGTTCCGATCAACTTCCCATTGTTTAAATCATTCATTTTCCTCTTCAATACCTCGATGTGTTGCATTTCGTCTGTAAACAACCTAAAACTGGCGAATTCCACGTGATTTTTCTCCAAACTAACATAAAGCTCCTCTTCGTCGGGTCTAAGAATCAGATGAAGTAATTTTTTATATTTAATCTTCTTGCCATTGTTTGAATCAGGGGCACAATCAAACATTTTGTTAGCATAAAATATTTTGAGGTGGCAGTCCGGGTACTGGTTCTCGCGATCGAACACCATTTCGAAGTCGTAGAGAGCGAGTTCGCTCGTATCCACAAACGTCTCGCTGCGAACAGACATCTTGTTGAACCCCCAGCGTCCTTCGAAACTCAATATCCCCGTTTTCTAGCCATCGATATTCATATGGATCGACCCTTTTTTAAATATTTAGCTTGTCTCCAGGTTGTCAGATTTGCATGGCTCCTCATCGATTGACCAATGATAGGAGTATCGGATCTTATCAGGTAACTGAATCATCACCGAGCGACCCTGCAACGGTTCAGGGACGATATACTGCTTTTGAGCAGTCGTGATGCATAGATATGCACAACTTTAATCACCATCCTTGATATTAGGTTTTGGAGCAGTGCGCGTAAACTTCAGCGAGTCAAAACAGAAGTAGTGAGCGATATCGGTGCTCGGTTTCCTATCAGAGAAGGGCAGTTATTGTTAATCGATTACACTGATAGTTACTTCGACAAATTAGTTGGCAAGTGTGTGTAACTTTTTCCGAGTATTGGTTTTGGCGAGCAATTCGGAGAGCTCGATGAGATGGGTAAATATTGGCATGTGGGCAGACCACCTGACGACGACGAGACATTCAGTTCCTTCTGTGAGGGAGTCGAATTCGAATAGAAAGTGGTCATTGGTCGAAGACGTTGTTAGTAGACTGGAGAAATATTATCGGCCGAGGAAACCGAGAGAGAAGTAATGTGGGTTGAGATTAGGGTCAGGAGACTATGGTGGAATAGAAGCAGCGCAGGTGAGTTTAGTATAAATGTATTTTTTTGATGCCATCTTAATATGAATAAAAATATGTTTGGTGGATTTTTTTACATATTAATAATATATGTGATTGCAAAGTATATTCTGATAGATGAACTATTGATTTTGGGATTACATAATTATAATAAATTTATATCATTTTTAAACAGAAATTATATAAACACTTTGAGTATTAGTTGGTTATTTACTTTTGTTGACTTAATAAGAAACTTTTATTCATTTTTTGCTATGAAGATCTGCTGGGGAGACATACTCAGAGATATCAAAGATCTATTAACCTCAGATCTGACTTCTATAGAATAAGGAAAGAAAAAGGAAAAATAATAATGATGAACGAAATATTTTTATTCAGTAAAAGAGATGATATTACATTTTTAAACATCCATTTTTTTATTATTTGATATTAACAAATTTATTTATTTCAAGAATTAAAGTGGTTATCCATTTAACCTTTTTTTTAGAACTATAGAAAATTCGAAATCCATTTTCTAAAAATAAGCAATAGACCTATATCAATATTTATATATTTAATTTCTAATTAAATTATTCCTTTAAAAATACCGTAGAATATCAGATGAAAAGCCAAAGTACTGACACGATCAAGAAATTGAAACTCGAAGACTACGAAATAGGACGGACTCTCGGGAAAGGTACTCAGCATCGACAAACATTCATCATTTAATCCATTACATTCTTTATTATTTTGTTGCTGATCAAAATCATTTCTCTCTCTTTTTCCATTAAAGAAAACAAAGAGAAATGATTAGAACAGTATCAATATATTATGTGACACAGGTGGTTTTGGAAAAGTTAAAGTCGCAAAGAATAAAAAGTCTGGCAAATACTGTGCCCTGAAGTTGCTGAACAAAGGTGATATAATCAAGTCACAACAGGTGGATCATGTCTACAACGAGAACTTTGTGCACTCCCAGATCAATCATCCATTTATCGTCCATTTTGAGGGACTCGCACAGGATTCCAAATACCTCTACTTGGTCCTTGACCTCATCAATGGAGGCGAACTCTTTACTTATCTGCGCTCAGTTGAGACCTTCCCGACCGAACAAGCTAAGTAAAGAAAAATCTGCACATAGAATTCTAATTTTTCATTTATTCTTTCTTTATTTATTTTTATTTTCTAAAAATTTATCTTATTTTTTTATTTATTTTTTTATTCAGGTTTTATGCTGCAACTGTCGCTTCGGCTTTCTAATATCTGCACTCTAAAAACATCATCTTCCGAGATCTGAAACCCGAAAACCTCTTGATCGGAAATGATGGCTATCTCAAAGTCACAGATTTTGGCTTTGCAAAAATACTTAACGAAGGCAGAACTTTTACTATTTGCGGAACTCCTGAATACATTGCACCTGAAGTCATCCTTAATCAAGGACATGGAAAGGCGGTAGACTGGTGGACCCTGGGCGTGCTCATCTACGAGATGCACGCTGGAATTGACCCCTTCAACGACGACGACCCCATGGGGATTTACAAAAATATCCTTCGAGGCAAAATCCAATTTCCTCAAAGTTTTGATAAAGATGCTAAATCACTCGTTAAGCACTTGCTCGTTGCAGATCTGTCAAAGCGCTACGGCAATCTTAAATAAGGTAATCCTTAGATTAATCAATATTTTATTTATATCATGTTATGTTTGTAGGTGTGAATGATATTAAAAGACACAGATGGTTTAGCAACCTTTCCTGGGATGAGTTGCTCAGGAAGAAGCTGGCACCTACTTATGTGCCTGTGGTGAAGAGCCCTGGAGACGTCTCAAACTTCGACGACTATCCGGATTCTGGTACTTATGCCCAATAAGTGAAACCCACGAACGATCCCTTCATCAACTGGTGATCGTATTCGGTTAGATTTTTTTGTTTACTACTTCTGATAGTCGTTCCTACAAATATAATTTTGAATTAAGAGCAAAGATATCCAAAATCATTTAGGTTTTTGCAAACTAATTATCTCGATAAATTATTTAATAGTTCTGTCAGTATTTTGAATCATTAACATTTTTTAAATTTTGAATATTAATTAGATGTATTGATTACTTTTGATATAATCAATTTTGATCTAATATTCTAAATAATCCTGTTATAGCCATAGCGATGTATAATGAACTCACCCGTTACGAAAACGATCTTAAAAACGCATTCAGAGCCACAGACAATGCCATACTGGAAGGGGAATCCCATTTCAACCCTTCTCTTTTCAGATCCAACATCCAAGATGAATAGACCATTGTACTTCCAATACTCAATACACTTTTACTCACAATATACAAATTGCGACACTGTCCTTAAGATGAAATATTTAGAACTTGAGACTCAGAAACTCCCATCTTCAGCAAGAGGAATCTATTCAATGAATGTAACTCCAATCCCTATTCAATGTGACATATGCATATGTATATATATTATACCTGCTTGTAGATGCGTAGATTCAAAGCCAAAATACAATAACATAAATAATTTTACGAATACTCCATGTCGAAACATGCAAAGCTCGGATCTCTTGATCCACGTGAGGCGGAAACCTATTTATTAGCAGGTCAAAATCGAATACTATTGCAGGACAAGCTGACAAGTTATAACACACAGTAACTCAATAACAACGTACAATTCCAGCTCGAAATCCAACGAGCAGGCCTCAACAAGGCTCGAAACGCAAATCGAACCGTCCTGGAGGAAGCCAATCAGGCTGAAGGTTTCATCGGTTTGATACAGGCTTCAGTCAATCGAAGGAAATACATGTTCCTCTCGCTGTTAGTATTTTTCCTAATTGCATTGGGGTTTGTTATCTATTTGAAAAATAAGAAGAAGGGATGATGAGCCAACAATCCCACAAAAATATGAATACATTTATTTACCTACACTTTTACTTTACGTAGACTTATTTTAATTCTTTTCAAAATTATCAATTGAATTAAACTGTTAATGCGTGTGACTGCGTAAAAATATTTTATTTTATGCAGAGTCCATTCATCAATTGTTTGTATACATAAATGGAGAGCATAAAATATTTAATGATCAAGTTCTTTCGACATAAACATATAGTTTATTGAGTTTCTTTATATCTTTTTCGAGTTGCGCCAACTGAGCTTCACAGTCTTCCTTCTTTCTCTTCAGTCCCACGGTGTCCACTTTACTGATGTGTGTGATCGCCTGATATTCTTTGTTGACCTCTTACCACTTCTTCTTCAGACCTGCCTTCAACTCGTTCACTTCTTGCTAGCTCAGACAAACCTTGTCTTCTGGGACGTCTTGCTGCAGACTTTGTATCATTCTGTATTCGTTATTAATGTTGGATTTGATCTTGCTCAGGTACTCAGGCACTTTTCCATAGTCTGGTTTCTACACGTATTTCACCTATTCTTTGGCTGCCTTGGGCACGGAAAGTATATTTTCGACGGCGTTGGAAACGATGAAGTTCTTTCCTGACTTGAGTCCGAGCACCGGCTTCTCGGAAACTTTAGGCACTGGGTCTTTCTTGTCTTTGCAGTCGTAGCTGTACTGTCTCGCTGGGGGAAGTGTATTATCGCCCATGGTTCCTGTATTCTTCATTCGAAAGTTCTGAGGAGAAGGTTTTCTCTCTCCTTTGAGATGGCCCATTGTTTGAGTATCGCCATAGCTGGTATGTGCACTTGGGGGATGAACAAATTACCCGCTTAAATTGATGACCTGATGGATGAACAATAGAAAATGTGAAATTGTGTAAATATAGTTAATTGTAGATACTCCTGGTTTTGATGTGGTCTTATGGCAGAACGTGCTGCCTGTGGGAGGAAGGGTGGGCGGGAATTTAGACTTGTAGACGGGTGGTTTTTGCGCAGGAATATATTCCTTCGGGACGAGATTATAAATACTTTCTTATTGCATTGCGAACCAGGGACTTAATATAAAAAAAGATAACTTCACATTTATTATTATATCTCTCCCTGCTATAATTATGATATATGCCTTAACTATTTTTCATAAAATAACCAATTTATTAAAATACATATTTTTATATATTTTAAATAACTTCTTCGGGCCGAGTATGTTGACTGAATATAAGTATTATCTTGAGTGATTAGTAGAAGATTAACTTCGAAATGCAAATTAATATTAAGTTTTTTTGTGAAATTTCAAAGCAGAAATGTTTTACAATAGTAATCTGATGATAGAACTTCTAAATATGTAAAAGCAACTTTAACCTATTAAGAAGCTTACTATCTGTAAATATATTAGATTTTCAATTCAAAAAAAATCAATATAAAGCCTTATAGGTTTCTGCAATCATAATGTTATATTAATAGTGGGCGATATCTTTTAGCAATTATCATCTACATATAATTTTATATTTACAATGGTTATACTATGTATATATTGAAATAATTAATCAACTCGACTATATACATAGCTTTTATCGTTCTTTTAAAAGTCTGGTCGAGAAGCAATATAATTAAAAAAACAAATATCCTAAATAAAATAACATAGTTTTTCTTTAGACAATGTTAAACAAAAAAAAAATCTGCCAACTCAAATCAACTTAAAGTGATTGTGCTCATTCACTTTCAAAAGCTTTCTAACCTTCTTTTCCATTTCTGATGACGGAAATGGGAGTCATTATGAGAAATCCAATGGCTACGTCAGATGTGGTTGTGGTGCCATCGTACGAGCGAGAGATATTTAGGATTGGGCCAAAAAGAATGGGTAGCCTGTTGATTCCTGGGATTAAACTGGCACTTACGTCGTCTTCGAACACAATAATATTGAAGCTGGAGGACATGTATGGGGAGTTCACAACGATACTGCTTATGGGAACGGTTACTATGATGGATTTACAAAGAGAGCCTTTAAGAATCAAAAGATATATAAAGTCGATTGAATATTTTGTTAAATACTTTTTACATAAAATGAGTTCAATCTCACTGAAGCATTTCACGCAAACAATATGTTTTGTAATACTAACAAGTAAGATGTATCAGAGGAACAGATTTTAAATTTATTAGATACATATTTTTTACTCTGAAATCCTAAAGATTTTTATACTACCATAAGTATAATTGTATCTAAAGATTATTTTAAACTGATATATTTCTCTATTGGATAAAATATAATTTACGAAAAATATAAAAAAATAGACTACACAATTTTATATTTCGATTTATCGACCTTGTTTTTTTTATTTTCTTTTAATTTCTCATTTATTAGTATTAAACCTATCACTAAAATTTGGATTTGAATTCTAATAGTTGCTCAGATTATTGCTCTCGACTTCATAGCTGCTTCTGTATTCTACAATTTAACCAAATATTCCATATCTCAATGGCAATAGACTTTATTTTTTTATCATGCTAATAATATAGAGGGTTTGTTTTTTATACTGAAAAGGTTAAACATCAACCTATTAATTCAATCACTACAATCTTAATAGGTTCAATACATTATAAGCAACAGACGAAAAATAAGAATATAAAAAATAGAATAAAAAACAATAGTTTTTATAATTATCGAGCTTATTATTGTATATATTTTTAAAATATTATCATATGCTGTAATGCCTTTTTTTATATTTTTTTGCTTTATTTAATAATATTTTAAGTTTTTAATTAGACAATAGAAGCTCGAAAAATAGCTTTTACTATAATAATAATATTGTTGAAAATCTTAATCTTACATTTATGGCAGACAAAATACAATTTATCCTCGAAGACACCTTAGCCGAGGCCATGTACTTGGCTCGCAAAGGAATCTTTACCAGAGAAGAGTTGCAGAGGCAGATGAAAGACAGAGAGAGAATTTAACACTCGCTCGCCAAGCCAACCCACAGACTCACAGACTACCTCAAAGCCATCGAGTTCGAATACTCCCTCGAACGCCTCAGACGCTACAGGATGGACGAGTCCTCGAAATTTGTTTTGGACCCAAAGTATAAGAAATCAGATTCGCGGGACTTCACAATCGTAAAACGCATGATCCAGCTGTGGGACAGGACGATGCACAACTATCGCTACAGAACCGACATGTGGAAGCAGTACCTCTCATTATGCTATGCGCTCAAGTCGAAAAAGACCTTCTATAAAGCCCTGTCGAACGCTATCAGATTCAACCCTTTCGAGCTGGACCTGTGGATGGCAGGGGTCTACTACGAATTCGAACAGAATAAGAATCCTTGGAAAGGAAGAAAAATATTCCTGAAGGCTTTGAAGGTGAACAAAAGCAATGAGTAGTTCTGGGAGCACTACTTTCGGTATGAGCTGCAGTTCGCCGAACTCATCTTGAGAAGGGAAGGAATCCTCGAAAAAGGGAAGCAAGATACCCTGAGAATTGTCGGAAACGAGATCGAAATCGAAGAGGAAGCAGAAGAAGGTAAATTTGACCTGATCAGCAGCGAAGATCATGAGGAGCAAATAGTGATAGAGGGACAAAGTCTCACCCAGAACGAAGAGAACCTCAGTACCCTCATCAATACAGTCATCTAATCGGCCATTGAAAGCGTGGAACAAACCAACAAGCTGCCTCTTTTCCGCAAATTCATACAGATACTGAAAAGCAACAAGTCCATCCACTGTCTGGAAACGCTCTGCAGTTCCCTTCTGGTGAAGATGGAGCAGTTCATCCGATCGCACAACGGCAATAGCCAAGTTGTAAAGCTGATACTGAATGAGGAGCAGAGTTATGCAGAACTTTTATAACTAAATTACGAAAAGCATTATAAGGAGATGCTCGAAGAAAAGTTCAAGCTCCTGTCGACTGGGGAGAAGCTTAAATACATCGGATATTTCAAGCCTCAAGAACAGAAACAGTTGCTGGGCCTGATACCTTCAACTACTTGTCTGAACGCGCAAGAGAGACTCGCGTATTACACCCACTATCTTAAATTGGGTAACTAATTAACCAAAGATCTTTCTGACAAAATAGTTAGCAAAGCACTCAACGATCTGGCACTTCACAAGAAGGAACTCTCGGTTTATTTCGAGGAGCTCTGGCGGGAAAACGCAGTCAATGCTTTCAGAAAGTTGATCAACTCCAAAATAGCTCCTCTCCCGGAATCTACTGTTGCCTTGCTGTTGGTGAATTGGAAAGCCGAGGGTCTTGGCAAGTTGGAAATAAGTGAGGTGTTGAAACGCGTGGACTGGGACGCTCTGATTAGAGATGCAGGCTGTCTGAAGGCATTGTCTGATTATTATACTGAAACTGATCAAATCGTCAAATTGTCGGAGCTGCGGAGAAAAACTCAACTACTGATTAAGAAATGATTATTATAAACTATGTATATGGATCTAAAAATATGCATATATTTTTTTTGTTTTAGAATTCTATAATTTTTTTGATCTACAGCTGAGTTTATTTCAAGTTTATGCATAATTCATGTCAAATATCTATCAAATATTTATAATTCTACTCGATCATTTCACAAAGACTCCCTTATGCATTTCGACAAATTTCTCCAACTCTTTTGTCAGATATTGGATTTCGGACTCGCCATCGCTCCTGCCGATCCTTCCTATAATTGTATTCTTTATAAACTCATCCTTTTTCCTGATCTCGTCCGTTTTATATTCCAGCTTTTTTTGAGCCGTCTCCAGCTTCAACCCAAGACTCTCTGCCTCGTTCTTCAGGTTTTGCAACTTAATATCCATTGCGACCTTCCCATTCTTATCTTCTGACATAAAACGCAGTCTTTCTACGTCAAATTCATTCTTTAGCAGGTCCATCCTGCGTTGGTTCTCACACAGGTTCGACTGAAGCCGAAGCACCTCTTCATTTTTGGAACTTAGTTGGAGCCTCAAGTCATCGCTCTGCCGAATCTGGTCCTTCAGAACCTCATCAAAATTAGTGTTGCTCTTCCTGTTTTGGTGATTGACGGCATTGATTGTTGAAAAGGAGGATTGGCAAATCGAGAAGGATGCATCCATGCGGGATCTGTTGAAACTCTCCTCGAGTGTGGTGATGGCTTCTTAGTAGCTCTTAGCCACCCCATTTTTTTCATTCTGAAGCACTCTGATCTGCTCCTCTAGATCGTTGATTATCTTACTCGTCTCGACCTAGTACCTGTTGTCCTCCAGAGCGTCAATGTATGACTATTTTTCAGCCAAAACTTCCTGAAAATACTTGACTTGCTCGTATAGCGAATGGCTATATTTCTTGAGTTCTTCGATCTCCATACTCAGATCAATGTTGCTGATTCTTAGTTTCTGGAACTCCTGGTTCAACTGTACACTGTTTTTTGATGACTAAATTGCGGAGGAGAGGGACTCCACCTCTTCGCACTTCTTTTTGTAGCTGTCCTGAAGCATGCTTCTGTGGTGTTATAGTTCAGAAATAGTGGATTTAAGGTTATCTATTTCTTTTATATGCGGATTGTTTTGGGTGGAATATTTAATCTTTTCTTCCAGAACATGCCCTCTAGCTCTGGATTCATTCAGCTGTTCTGCCAGTCTCTCGAACTTCAAACGAGTTTCGGAGTTTCTTCTCTTCAGCTCTTCTGTGAGAGCGTTCAGGTCGAACTTCTCCTGCTCCAACTGGTAAACTTTGTGGGTCAGCGTGAGTACATGTTCCTGGGTTGACCTATCAAATCTGACTTCTAGCTTTTTGAATTCAGAAAGCGCACTTTCATATTTTATTTGTTTTTCACGGACGACAACGGCGTGTTCAGCTTCCATCCTCTTGATTTAGGCCTCCATGTCCCCCAACTAGTGAGTCAGCCGAGTTTTTTCAGAGGTTAGTTTTTCGACATCTGCGCTGAGCTCGTCGTTCGTCTGTTTGAGGGCGAGTCGTTAGTATCGCCACTCCTTCTTCAGCTGGTCGATCCTCCTTTCGAATATTTCTCGCTCCTCCCTAATTAGTTTTTCTTCGGATATACGGGATTTCAAGTCTCGAATCTCCTTTCTCAAGGTCTATTCCAGCTATTTTTGGTAATCAAGTTCAAGTCTGAGGGACTTACTAATAGGGTCTTCCCGGGCCCTGCTCCCAGAGAGGCTGTCGTCGTGGTTCATCAGTTTCTCCACTTCGGACTTGATGCTCGAAAGCTCCTCTTTCATTGTGCAGATCGAGGGTGGTTTTTGCGGATTATTATCTATGGATTGTAGAGGTTGCATGAAAGGTGAAGTAGCACCGACCGGCGTTGACCATTCCATCCTGTACGGTGCCGGAGGTTCTTTCAATGATTTTAATCCTTTACGAGTTAACGAGATAGGCTGGGGTCCTCTGTCGAATATGCCTGATTTTTTCATAAGGTAATATTTTTAAAAGTTGTGACAATTATTTTTATAAGTATGAACTGGATTTTAGTGTGCTTTACAATAGGATTTATTTTAAAGCTGTTAGAAGAATTTTGTTTGTTTCAAATAATTGTAATTGTTAATTGAATATGTCAAACCAGAAAGTTAATAACAAACTAAACTATTTTTATATATACTCCTAATATTTTTTAAATATATAAAGAAAGAATGTACTGAAACGAAAGTACCAAATATTTAGTATCAAAAGCTTCTTATGAATCTCCAGTGATTTTATTATATCGTGAAAAATACATATTAATAATCTAGTGAACTATTTATTTAGTGGGGAAAACTAAAAAATACTAAAAACAATATAAAATTGAAATGAAGAAAATAATCATTTTTTCACGGGTATCAACATTTTCTCTTTGGACAATCGATTTCATCTCCATATTTTTAGAAACTAAATTTTATAATTTGATTTTTTTTTAATTGCCTCCCACGCTTTCATTCCTATTTTTTGTCAGGGATCAGTCTAATTCATTTCGTTACGTATCTAGAATATATCAACATGATGGTTATTAATGTATTCTATAGACTAATCGCTGATTCTTCCAGCCGTTCTCCAAAGCTTGATCCACTTGATGCTGGTGGAGCTTACTTTATTTTTTGTACTTGTTCAGAATTTATTTCTTAGACCTATCCTTTATTTCCTCAGCAATCATGCTAAAGTCCGTTCCAAATATTTATAGGTGCTCATAGAAGATTTTAGTGTCTTTTTCGTTCCATTTTCGACTCATTAGCTGGTATTTTGGTTGAGACACTAGAGACCTCCTCTTTTTAGATGCCGTGAGAGATATGGGAATATTGTTGTTGACCTCATTGACTATGCTCTGGATTGTGGGAACATTGGAAATCGAGAGAGTGTCATCAGTGGTATCAAAGTCGAGTTAGGTTTTGTTGAACGAATTTAAAATGAACATCGATGATGTTTTATTTTTTAATGATTAGGGTTGGATATAATTCAACAAATATTATATCAAAGATTAGCGCAGGTAGTTGATTTTTTTTTATTATTGTTAGCGGCTTTCTGTTTTGTTTATATTTTTAATTTATGGGGTGTATGATTAAAATCAAATTAAATATTATTTTAAATATATTCTAATGAATAAATATATTGAAATGATTTATTTCCATAGTCTTTCAGGTTCGATCTTAATAAATAATTGGTGTTCATTTTGTGAAGGTTTAACAGCTTAGCTATAATATATCTGTATATTTGTATGTCATTGTTTTTTAGCAGGCTCCAGTCCTTGAGGATTATGTAAATTTTTATTGGATCTATCTTTGTTGGGACCTTCCGAAGTTTCCTGCCGTAGCGTGCAAGTCAGGACGGTTCGTCCTGATTGCACTGCTACTTTCTCGCCCCAGACAAGGGGCAGGTCCTTTTGTAGCTTCACCAAAGTCCCGAACTTCGAGCTATTATCGAATATCAAAAACCTATCGTTCTCGTATTTAATGTGTGCATGTTCTCGCGACACAGAGATGTCGGTGATTCGGATTTAACATTAATGTCCACGTCCCTATTTTGAAAATTCATAAAATATGAAATATAGAGATTTGATGATGGTTTAAGTTTATTAAAGGTTGTATTTGAGTACGAGTTTTATTATTTAATTTGGTTTGAGCGAATTTATGACGAACATAGTTTTGTTCTATCGATTTTAGTTCTGCACTCCTTCCAGCATCACATATGGACTATTGGGTCTCTTCAGGATGAACAAGTCATAACCCTAATTGTTTTTCTTGACGATCTTAGGGTAAGGGTCTTTGCAGATCTCGCATTAGAATTTAGTAAAGTTGTAGGTAACGGCAGACTCGTATTGCCTGACGACCATCTTCGACTCGATCCACTTCTTGAGGCAGTTGATGTGGACTATCGAACAGGAGCCTTTGCAGCTGCATGGCGAAACAAAGAAGTTGTCATCGGTTTCCTCCTCCATCAGGCAAATTTTGCACTGACCGAAGAGCTGATGGGTAACTGTGTATACTTTGTTAACTTATTCCTCGATTTTTCTTGCAGACTCGAACCCGTGTATCGACCTGAGCTCCGAAACAATGCATTATATTCTCCCGAACTTCACCAGATCTCCAATTTCTACGATATAGAAGAAATAGTTTGTATAAAATAAATTTAATATAAACCTAATTTTCTTCGAGTTACCTAATGGATATCCTTTTTGTACGAGTTCTTTATTCTTGAGACTTCTGACGATCAGGTGGGGGTGTTCGATTTTCACTCCTTAAACCTCCATGCCTGTCCCATCTGAATTCCTTGCCTTGATGGAATATCTTTCGTTGAGAGGACAATTCTATTTTTTAATTATTTCCGCGATGGGCTGAAGATATTTTTCTGTTGATTCAAGCTTTAATTATTCGGAGGTTTTTATTTTTATGTTCGACCCTAATAAAAGAGAAAAAAATATGATGAATATTTTGTTGACAAATATATGAATATAATAAAAAGAAGGGATGAATTTTCAATGACTGCTTTTAAAAGTAACACATAGCGAAGAATTATTGTAGGAAAAAATAAAAATAAAAATTGATTAATCAGCTGATCTCATGAGTTTTGTAGACATGGTTGAGTGATTTAAAAAACTCAGGTGGGAACAAAAATCGTTTATAGTCATTTTTATAGGAATTTTTAATCCACATATTTCCATAATATTACAATAATCTTAATTGATATAGAAAAACATTGAATAATACCTATTGGATCTCTCATAATGCGGGTGGTGGAGTTGACAGTGAATTTCCTTTGGTTCAATGACTAACTTTAATAATCAAACAGTCCGTGAGAATCCTTTCCCCAAGTTACAGCTTTAAGTTAAATTCTATATCAGTGTTCATACATTGTATTGTAGTATTTTTTGGTTTTGAATTAATTTATGGGTTTAAAAATTACATGCAATTTTGCTCAGGTATTTTATTGTTTGTCTTCATTATCAAGGTATCTTAGTGCGATGGTAGGCTATTTTTTATGGGAGTGTCGATGCCTGACTCTTTTCCTTTCAAAAAAATACCAATGCTTTATTATGTTTATTTGTGTATTTATATGATTATTATTTGTTACTATTTAATTTAGGAATATTAATTAAGTTTGGTTTGTCAGACCTATAAATGGCATAGAACAAATAATTTAGTTTTTTCTTATTATTTTTGAGAGATATTTATTCAATGAACTCTTAATTACATATATTTAAAAATAATACCAATTCTGTTAAATATTGTTTTTATTATTTGATCAGATAGTCTTTTTGAAAACAATTAAACTATTAGAATGAGGAGTATAAGGATTTAATAGAAATAGTAGTAGTTGTAATCTATAAAAAAGAGTAATTTTGTCATTTTATTATTGGTTTTTTGTATCATTTTTTAATTTATAATTTTATTGCTAATCATAAAAAAATCTTAAACAAAACTATAAAACATAACCATATATAAAATATAAAATATAAAATTGATGAATAAACCAGTCGAACATAAAATTGTCATTGAACATTGCACGAATTGTAAGAACCATAAATGGAACACTCGCCATGATGAACTTCGCTATCAAGCTTTATTCACAGAATTCAAAACAAAACTCGAATCCAAAAACAACACATCAGACTCGACCATTGAGCGATTCGTGGTTGTCAAGAAGAAAGGAGTTCAGAAGCTCGGGGCATTCGAGATTACAGTCGACGATGAGTTTCCCGTCTTCAGTAAGCTCGCGTCAGGAATATTTCCCAATGTGGATCTGGTGGTAATGTACATACGAGAAATGATAGCGGAACTCGCCAAGGACAAGTCTGCAAAAATAAAGTACAGTCAACCTTTGCCTTATGCAAAGACTACAAACATGCTGAATACCACTATGAGAAATAACAAAGGGAGGACCATTTCGGATGCTAAAAGTATCTTATTCATGAATAAGTCTTCCGGAAATAAATTTTTCAGTCCCAAAAAATTGAATTCAAGCTATTATGTAGAGTCATTCAACCCTGAAAAAGTTTACAAAATGAGATTAACCACAAATTCAGTAACGACAAACACACCACACCAAAACATCTTTTTATCTAATTAAATTCATATTTAAATTGGTACCATTAGTTTGACTCCAAAGTAAGCTTCAAAAGATAAAACAAAATACATAGTGTTAATCTCAGGGAGGTAACCGATCAGTCCCTTTTTCTCGCTGACGTGAACATCAAAGAAGAGAAGCCATAAAAGCAAGTGCACAGTGAAAAAGGAGGTGAAAACCCGGAAACTATCAAACGGCCGGAAAACAACAAAGCCATCCCTGGCGGACCTGAAGTGCGCTCGTAGAAAAAACTGGATCAAGGAAAGAGTGAGAATTAAAAAAAATAAACACATGAAGCCAAGCAAAACTAAAAGACCCCTGAGCCAATTCATACACTTTAAAACGCAGAAAAGTCAATGGATAAACCTGTCCAATCTGAGAAAGAACATCATGAAAATCAACCAATTGCATCATCTTGAATTGTGTTGACTCTGGCAGATATAATGATAATAGTATTAAAATCACGATATCCCATTTAATATAAAAATGATATGATAAAAAATATTTAAAATAAAATAATAATTAAAAAATTATATCTAGCAACTATTAATTAATATATATATCCAAACCATAATAATTCTATCATTCTCTCCTCACTTTCTGAACAACATATTATTTACATATAATAATGGAAATGCCAAGCGATAGTTGTATGAGATGTCATAGCACTCAGTCGCAACCAGTGTCTTTGCAATGCACCCATACATTTTGCTTGATGTGTCTGACCTACCTGGCCATCAAATCCAGATCCCAAGGCGGCAAACAAGACGAGGCCACTTGTTTGAAGTGTTATCAGGTAATCATATCCTTTCCATCTCAAAATTATATAAAATCCAGATATGTATTCTATTATAATTTGATGGCTCGTTCCTCATTTAATCACGCAAAAAACCAACAAAGATTTATAAATTTAGAGTCGTTAGATTAATAATATTATTTGATAAAATTAGAAAGTATAATTTTATTAAAATAATTAATTTGCATTTATAATAAGATAGTGGCTTTTTTATTTTCAATGCATTGCTAATTTTATTGTATTACTAGATTTCATCGCTCGATTCCCTTACTCTTAAATAAATTGGAACTTGCATCGAGGAGTTGAAGCATTTGATTCCAGTCAAGGAGGAGTCATAATATAGTGATATTTAATAGAGTTTACTATCTCAAGACGAGGCAGATGACATTGATGAACGAGATTGTCAAGAAGAAGAAGATATTTATGAGAAGCATTATTTGACATAATCAAAAGCAAGTCACCATATTCATGATAATCATAATAAGCACATAGTCACAAGTCAATTTCGCCTAAGCAACCAAAAACAGTTAAATCAGAAAAACAGGCTATTCACAAGCCCAAACGGCTGTTCCGAAGAGCCTTCATTTGACCATATTACGCCATCTACAAAATATGTATTTTCAAAATGCGACAGTCCTTCCGAAAAAGTTATTTGTAAATAGCCTTACCACAACTATTGTGAGCTGCATCCTTTCGAATAACTTCAGTTAGCCTGCTTGACCTGTAACAACTCATTGCTCTGCTTAAAGTGCGTCCTCAGCAAAAGACATAGTTAACATAATGTGATGCCGATCTTAAAAGGAATGGAATATCTGACGGAAAATCTCGGGTTTAGACAACTGGAAGTCAATGAGAAAATAGAGATGATGCGGGCGAAATAGCGAAGAGTCATTGACCATGTGGATGCCATTGCGGAAAAGGTTGAGAAGACCAAAGTTGAAATCATGGCTGGTATGGGGCAGATAATCGGGATAATTAAGAAAAAATAAGCTTAACTTATAGGAAGATGCTAAGAGGTGTTTGAAAATATGAAATATTAACTCGATCAAGACCTTTAGTGTCTGAGAAAACGTATGTACAATTTACGACCTTTCAAACATGAACTAAAAAAGCTCCAGGAACTTCAATAAAAGAACCAATCAGGAGGAACTTCTGCTACCAACATCTTAGATCCTAACAATAATGTAGTGTAATATTTTTATCTATATGCAAAACTCAAAATGAGACTTTAAGAAAATCTGGTTGAATAGGATAACTCTGACATTTTTTGTTCCAAGCAGGGAATAAATAATAATCAGACACTCTTTCAACTGTTAAACAAAGATTGGACTATGACTTTAGAAGATAAATACTTTCTGGACATTGTCGAAAACATTAATAAAATCACCATAAGTGAAAGACAAGTAACAATAAGAGGAGATAGCGAAACCTTAAACTACTAAAAGGTCAAAATATCAACCAGAGTTACAAGTCCTCACAGCCTGAACCAGTCTTCTATAAATTCCGATGTCAAGCTGAACTTCGAAACTAAATAAAACACCAGGTACAAATTAAAAACTTAAGATAGCGACCAATCCTTCGGCAAACAGGATAAAATGTTCATCATGAGGGAGATTAATGAGCAGCAAAATTCCAGTAACTATCGCAGTATGACGAGAAATATTTCACGACACGTCAGCCACATGAGTCCCACTCCAGAAGTACTGCATGAATAAATAAAACTGAAGAAGAAGCTACCCATCGAGGTGAGTAAATTTTTGGAAAAAGGAAAGCGCAGCAAACCAAATATGATATTATCATAAAACACGAATTAGAGTCACCAATCCCGGAAGATCAGGGAAGATTCTCATGTTTAAACATCAGATATGATAGGTACTGCTTCCGGTAATAAGAGAGTGGAACGCAGAACTACAAACCCGCAACTCACTCTGTTGAATCAGAAGCAGATGTTCCAAAACAAAAAATGTAGTATCACTCGGCCAATGAAAACGTGATCTGGAGAAAACATAAATATATTTGTCAAAACGGTTTCTATTTTTATAAATAAATAGAATATTCATGTAAATTTAATTTATTATTTTCGTAGAGATCTTGCTTATTCATAATTATAAGTATTACTTATCGTAATAAGTCACTTAGAGAGCTAATTACGGTCAGCCACTACAAATTAATGCACAAATAAAAATGAAGTATTAATTTGAATCTACCAAAGAACACCAGGATGTTGTTAATCCTCTATACACATCTTCGTAAAAAATGCAAGTAAAATGAACAGTGTAATACATATACACAAACATAGATAATAGAATCAAGATTATAGTCTCCTCGATAGAATATTGTATTGAAAATTATTTATAAAAATACTAACAAAAATACATTCCAAACATAATAACATACTTTTCTTTAAATATCTCTATAAACAAATAAGTGATAACTAAGAAGGAAAAACTAATAAAATACATTATAATATTTTGTTATAGTAATTATACTAACTGAAACTATATCGAAACAAAAAATATATATATGAATACTTATCATTACTTGTTCAAGTTCATTGTCATTGGCGACACAGGAGTCGGAAAGTCATGCGTAGTCCTCCAGTTCATCGAAAACAAAACCAGAACTGCCCATGACGTCACCATCGGAGTCGAGTTCGGAGCTAAAACCATCAAACTAGGCTCCAAGAATATCAAACTACAAATCTGGGACACTGCGGGGCAGGAAAATTTCAGATCAATCACTCGTTCCTACTACCGCAGCGCAATCGGAGCCTTGTTGGTCTACGATATCACTCGAAGGGAGACGTTCACTCACGTGCGAAACTGGTTGGAAGAGGTAAAGGTTAACGGCAATCCGCACATGTAGATCCTCCTGGTGGGAAACAAGAATGATCTCGAAACGAGCAGGCAAGTCACTTTTGAAGAAGGAACAAACTTCGCGAAATAGAATGACCTGAAGTTTATCGAGATCAACGCCAAGGACTATGGCAAAGTGGCCGAAGCATTTAATCTAGTCGCAGGCAATATACTAAAGAGAGTCGATAGCGGGAAAATCCCTCTGGCTTCACAGGTACACAGTTTCAAAACAATATAATGATAAATTAACCAATCGATGTCCAAATATATATTAACCTATGTAGAATATCGGAATAAAAGTGGGTGACGAAGGCAAGCTGGAGTTAGATCTAGGGAAGAAAAAATAGAAAAAGAAAGATTGTTGCAATTGAAATTCGTAATGCTGTTATCCCCCACTATTTGTGTTGATTTTGAAAAAACTCCATTAATTAAACAAATTTTTAAAACATAGTATGCTATTTGATTCTTATTGTTATAATTATTTATCATATATTTTTTAATTTGCCATTTGGCAAATGTTTTAAAATCCCAGATTGTATTAGAAATCTTTACTGAACTAAAAACATGCCAAATTTATCTAAATAGCTTAATTTATAAAATCATTTTTTTTGACTTTCGAGTCTTTTTTATTATTCTTTGTTTATTTGATTTAGGGTTACCCGTTTTTCCTATGTCTGACACTTTATTCATTTCTATTCAGTTTAGTTCGATCTTGCTGCTACTATTGTTTAGTGCTTCTCTTTTATTAACTTTTTTATGCTACCTTTTAGACTTTCAATCAAAATGCTTTGTGCAAAAATCTCGCCCTTTAACCTTTTGTTCTCCTCTTCAGCCACATCAATGTAGACACTCTTTTTCTAGGACTGATCTGTTGCTTTGTACTTCTATAAGCTCTTCCCGCAACTTTTGACGCTTAATATTTGAAATGATTCGCTAAAGAGCGTTTAGATTTGTTTCGAAAGACGAGCACCTTTGAGTTTGAGAATTCGAAACTTGACTGAAGGTGATTGCTCTTGCCAATGAGGCTATATTTACTGAGGAGTCGGAGAGTTGCGATGTTAATATGCTGCTGTGGATTGCAGCGACGAATATTTGTGCGGAAGACGAAGGGGAGATCCTTTCATTGAAAGACAATATTTTTCGTAGTTCCTCAAAGCTTATTATAAATAAATGTATTATTGTTTCTCTCCCTCCTTTATTGTTGGCTCGTACTTTATTTATAGGCTGGCTTAATTTAGAGTTCGGAAAATAAAATATATTCTCAAAACAATAACAATAGAAAATATCCAAAATAATGTATTGCATTGACCAAACAACAAAAAATACTAAATCTATTATGTTATTATTACACATCATGATTTTTGATTTTTTTTAATTAAACGATATTCATATTTTATATATAATATTGATATATTCATAAAAAATATAATTACTCATCTATGTGGGATTTTAGAGAAATTTGGGAACCAATCGTCCGCAGATACAATCGGTATCTTTACGGCTCGCACATGACTGATCTGGCCAAGTTCAAAGGAGGCAGCACAGTCGGTACTGACTTTGTCTCCAAGCACTTCAGATCGCATACGCACTAAATCAAATAAAAGTACCACAAACTCTTTTTCGACAAGAAACGTCTGATTCTATTTCATTAATTTTGTTCAGAGTTCATTATCTTCAAAAGCGATTCCAAGAAGTCAGCCTCACCGACCTCCTCGAAGATAACTGGATGAGGTTGTTCCTCTTCAATGGGGTCGAAAGAGTCTACACCATCAGGCAGGCATTCCCTCTAGCGAAGGACAGACTCCTGAGACCCGACTCTAACAGCTACGCCACGACCGAGGTTGTGCAAAGAGGCATTTTCAGAGGGTGGCTCAGAGGTTCACTTGTAAATGCACTTCAATTTTCAACCGTCGCGTTTCCTGCTCTGTATTTCGGATCCATCGACAAGCCTTCGTTCCTGAATTTCGCCATTTTATATCAGCTATTCGACACTGTCTTCTATCCTCTTGACAAGATTAAGACACTCCTTTACGCAGATGTCGGAAGAGCATACAAAAGTATAAAGAAAATAATAATCATAATAACCATAATAAAATACTAACCATAATAACTTGCTCTAACTTAATAATATTTATTTTCATAGATTCGTGGGACACTTTGGGCGAAACACAAGTTGTTCAGAATGCTTACCGCGGCATTGGCTACAAAATCGCTTTCAACGTTCCACTGTTGTATACCTTCTTCAACACTGTAAACGATCGCAGTGACGTTGAAAAGATATTTGGATGGGCTCTTTTGGCTGTTGCCTATCCCCTGAATACCCTCAAAACTCAATCTCAAATAATGAACTCTAAACTAACAATCTCGAGTGTGCCCACAGGATCCATCATATCCCAGTACAAAGGACTCCTTCCGTTTTTATTGGCGAACGTGCTTGCCCAACAAGTGTTCATCAGTCTGAGCTCGGATGGAAAAAGGAAGAATCTGCTAGCTGAGGCGAGGCAAGGAGAAGGATATTATAGTCAATCTGCTAGTTGGGGTTGATAAATCACTTGAATAGTCAAAATAAAACATAACATACAGATTAATATATAAAAATACAAACAAGTCAGCAAAAAAAATAAAGATCTGAAACCATTAAAAAACATGTTTTTTTTTTATTTGAACGTATTCGGATAATCCACATTTGTGACAAAAAAAATGTTACATATATAAATCTATTTTTTTTTAAATGTTTCGATTCACTATAAATAAATAAAAAGTAAAAAAACAGTAAGATTAATTATTTTTGACAAAGTATCGTAAATTTTGATTATGAGCTTTCCTACTCTTTCAAGTTTCCTCGATTTCCAGACCTTCGCAGACTTGTTACACCACCCTTGACCGATACCTCAAGGCCCTAGTCCGATTTTTGCAGCGACTCACCAGACTTTATATGCTTCTCCCGGAAATCGGGTTCGCTTGCCGAAGAGTCTACATCCTCTCTCTCAATTCATAAATGACTTTTGATTCTTCCCGATATGATTTTACAACCTCGCAAAATTTCTCATCACCCATTATCGCTTTCTGACATTCCTTCTTGTTAAGCATATGGTCAAATAACTCCTGCGCTGCATCTCCCTTGGTATAACCCTCCTTTAACAGGAACATTTCTCTGTGCGTTCGCCAATCCTGGTCTGCGCTTGTCATGCAGCTTTTGATGAGTTGCTACTCCATCTCCTCCATGTCTAAGAGCAAGACAAACTTATCAATAATAAAGGATTATTGATCTTCCGCTAATTACAACTGTTGTCTGAGGAAATACGCATTCTATTCCTGTTTGTTCATGGTAAATAGGCTCAAAATGGTCACAATCGACAGGGAGTTGATGATAATTCCGCCCACTATCAGCGCCGACACAATGAGCCTGCTTTGGTTCTCTTTCACGACTAGATCTCCGTATCCCACTGTTCCCATCGTGATCACTACATAGTAAATGACGTCGAGCATGCTGGGTAGACTTTCAATTTCTTCGAATCTGATGGCGCTCCCGAGTCCAAATATATAGTAGAGGATAATGCTAATAAAACTGAAGTTGAAAAAGCGATTGTGGAAGGCCATCTTGATTCTGATCGTATTAATGTCTATTCCGAAAATGTCGATGAGCCTCTTCATCCTGGCATTTTCAAGCTCGCTCGCCAGTAAAAAAAAGCGCAGTGCTGTATAGATTCTGATGGGAGCAAAGTTATGCAATAGTTGATTGAGTTCAGCGGAAAACAGTATGTTGGGTTGGGCGATAATCAGCAAGGAATGAAGTCGAATGAAGAGTGACCACCCGTGTTTGAACTTATCGGAAATATAGTATAAAAACGGTCTGAGGTTGGTTATTTTGAGATCTGCACAGACGAACCTACTTTATTCCTTGGCCCTTTCTTCTGCGCGAATTGCTGTTTCTTCGATAAATCTTTAGTTTCTGAAATAGATAAGTGCAAGCTCAATTCCTACTGTACTAAGTAATTTAATATATATTTTATAATAAAAGTAAAAATACAATTAAAGTTTTATTTATTTATATCGTAATACAGTGATCGAATCACTAATAAAGAAATATTCCATGCTTTTTCATCTATAAACACACATTTTATTTAATGGATTTGATTTGGTTGAGTTTTGGTAATATAAATACACACAAATACATATAAACATTACATTGAGGAATTAAAGAAATTACATTAAACACATATTAGATAGCTGAAGCAAGTGAGAAACTCAGGTTTCAGAGTACCGGTATAGGAGTACAGATAGTCATGCCCAAATATCAACAGGAAACCCAGCACGTTGGTATACAAAAACATTGCTTCTAATATTTTGATTATTCGGGTGAAGTTGGCCGTCTTGTAGCCGTCTTCGACAGGGAGTCGGGGCGTGGCTCCGTTCGCAGTATCTTGCTGGGAAATTGACGGCCGAATCAACCTCATTGCACTGCTGTTTTTGGTATTACTTTTGAAACTTTTTGTCTGTCCTTCCATTCTATTTTTCTATATGTGAGTCTAATAAATAAAGATATAATATAAACTTCTAATAGAGTATTATAATTTTTTATGATCAAAAGAAAAAATCGATATACCTTTAATATGGCATAATGTGTTTATTTTTTAAATGTTTTCCACTGTCAAATGACTATTTTTTTAAGACCCTTCTCGAATATAATAGGTTTATTAAAATATTCACAAATGAACGAGGCTATCACAGCAATCGATAATTGTGATAAAAGGTATATTTTTTTTACTTATATTTTTAATGGATTATTTTTCTTCCGAACATTTTTATGCTTGAATAAAATATCACATCTATAATTTTTCTATATAACATTTATTCAATATTCGATTATATAAATTTAATTTTTTTTTTAAATATATATCATAAAACATAGAACATAATACTATTATAAAAAACCAACAAAAAATTGGTATGTTAAAGGTCATCTATGTATTCTTATATCTTATCGGTTTCTCACTGAGCGGTGCTCCATCTGAATTCAACCCGAAAAGGGTTAAAGTAGTTGATTCCCATAATAACAACAACTATCTGGTCAGAGGGAACCTGCCGATCGTCAACAAATAGTTCCAGATGGGTCTCCTAAAGAAGCGGCTCAACGAAGTCACGGGACTTAAAAAAATATCAAATCTCAAGGTGATTTCTCTGATGAATCACTTAACCAACAAATAGAGTCTCCATAGCACAATTGAATAATAATATTTTCTTGAACACCCTGACGAAGGAGAGCTTGAGTTTTACCCAGTATTTGGATCTTTTATCTCACCGATTTCACTCCCGAAAATTGTTACAGATTTAGTGTCGCGGTGGAACGAGGAGACGAGTTTCGATAAACTTGACAGCTTTTTGGAGTATATCCACGACTAACTTCAGAAAGATAAAAATAAGGTCATTTATTTTCACTGTAGCCTCGGC